>JAECMU010214340.1:0-13706 GCA_016106625.1 Dracogyra subfuscus | reverse complement strand
ATTTTTTGTCTTATCATCAGCTATTAACTGGACATCAAACATATGGTTATTCTGACACCTTTTGTTTTTAGAGGAAACCTGCTATCGTCACATTGGCTACTCTTTTTCGATAGGCAGCAAGGGATCTTTTATTTGCACTTCCTACAGGCAGAATAGCACAAACCATGGCCATGGCGATCCATAACAACAGTGCTGCTTCAAACTCTACATTCATTCATTTCTTCTTATTTCTGTGCTTATATCCAACTAAGGTTCAAGCACGCTGTCCTGGGAACACCTCAACTATACGGGCTATCTGTCCAGGTCAGTGGGTTAGTGGTTAGTTGCAAGCAATTGTGGAGGAAGTTTAGCAGAGGGGGTCTAGACAGTTTATAGGGGGTTGAGTCATGATCCCTTAAAAATATATTGAAAAATATATAATTTGCTTGACACACCCCTGAGTTGTCAGTGAGACAAAACTCAGTGTAGTAGTCTTGTAAACACCTCAACCACTGATTAGTTAAAACTTGAACTGGGTGGGAGACGGAACTGGGAAATGAACCGAGAACCTCTCAGCCTCAACTCTGATGGCTTAATTAGCCATTACACTATCGAGGTCAGTAGAAACTCTACAGTACTGGTTTAAACTTTACACAGCCTGTTGGGCCTCACCATCACCTATCACTGAGGGCAGATCCCCTCGGGAATATCTACAACAGATAGTACTTACCCAAAACAACAAAATCCTTTTGCACCGACCTTGCCAGAATTATATTTATTCAGCAATGACTTTATTAACCTAGTTCTAAAACTAATATGGGTCTGTAAAACATTTAACGGTTGAACCCACTGGTTATGTGTGTCTTCAAATTAACAAACAAAACAAATTCATGGCCATGATTACCTCTAAGTTAGTTTTACAGACAGTAAAAAAATATTGCATAATTTTGTTAAAATACTAAATACTTTTAAAAAATCAATATTGTTTTCTGGAGCATTTGATCAACAGCAATGCCAGTTTTAATTGATCTCGATGAGATGCAGTGATATTCTTGGATCTGCCTGCAGGTATTTAAGATAGCAAACCATGAGTTCAAAGCCTTAGTAAAATATGCTATGAGAACATTATGAATTAAATGAAAAATCCTGAGGGTTTTTCCCTTGTGTTTCACAGTGTGAGTTAAAAAAGATTCCACAAGTATATTTAATCTTAACTGATCATAACAGCTGCACATCTTTTTCTTAAGTATTAATCTTTGAAACAGATTTTAAGTATGTGGGTGTGGATAATTTCTGGCATGAACTGGTCAAGCACACTGGTCACTGACACAACCAGAAAATTGTGTCGAAGACAAATTACATGCTTTAAATTAGGACCATGCCAACTGGTCAGATTCATTGTCTTTCAAGATGTTTAAAAGAATAGTTTGGAAGTATACATATGGTGTGATCATATAATTACACATTTAACATTTTTTAGACCAAAAAAGAAAGTTTATATTAACTTCTTCCCTATCTTACACAAAGTGCCACTTAACCTCCTCCCTATCTTACACAAGGAGCTAATTAACCTCTTCCCTATCTTACACAAAGTGCCACTTAACCTCTTCCATATCTTACACAAGGAGCCACTTAACCTCCTCCCTATCTTTCACAAAGAGCCACTTAACCTAGCTCCTCCCTATCTTACACAATGAGCTAATTAACCTCTTCCCTATCTTACATAAAGTGCCACTTAACCTCCTCCCTGTCTTACACAAGGAGCTACTTAACCTCCTCCCTATCTTACACAATGACCGGCCTCGGTGGCCTAGCGGCTAAGTCGCCGGAAAACAGGCTGGTAGGTACTGGGTTCGCAGCCCGGTACCGGCTCCCACCCAGAGCGAGTTTTAAGGACTCATTGGGTAGGTGTATGGCCGCTACACCCTCTTTTCTCTTTCACTAACAATAACAACTAACTCACTAATTTCTATTCTGTCCTGGACAGACAGCTCAGATAGCTGAGGTGTGTGCCCAAGACAGGCGTGCGCTATAACAGCTTGCTCTGAATGTGCACGTTAAACAATATTGAAAATGAAAAGAAAAAAGAAAAATTTTACATAATGAGCCACTTAACCTCTTCCATATCTTACACAAGCCATTTAACCTCCTCCCTATCTTTCACAAGGAGATACTTAACCTCCTCCCTATCTTAAACAATGAACCACTTAACCTCCTCCCTAATTTACACAAGCCACTTAACCTCTTCCCTATCTTTCACAAAGAGCCAATTAGCCTCCGCCCTATCTTATACAAGGAGCTACTTAATCTCTGCACTACTTAAGACAAGGTGCCACTCAACCTCTGCACTACCTAAGACAATGAGCCACTTAACCTCAGCACTACCTAAGACAATGAGCCACTTAACCTCTGCGCTACCTAAGACAAGGCGCCACTCAACCTTTGCACTACCTAAGAGAAGGAGCCACTTAACCTCTGCAATACCTAAAAAAAGGAGCTACTTAACCTCTACACTACCTAAGACAAGGAACCACTTAACCTCTCCTTTTTTAACCTCAATTAAGGATCTGCCCATCCTTCCCACTACCTTAAACAAGGTGCCACTCCCCTTTACCTCAACCAAGCTGAGTTTGGTCTCAAATAACGTACAACAATTGTATTATGATTCATAACATGAATGTCCATGTTGGTTCTCGGCTGTCTGTATGGGCTATTGATACTGGTTCTCTGTGATCAAAATTAGGGGGATTTGCCTTTTCTATTGCCATCGCTAGTAATCAAGAGAGCAACCTTAGCACTGGGTCAGGCCAATCACATCCCACAGATGAGCACGGGCTGTAACGCAGAACCTAATAACGTTAGACGTCTAACATCAGCCCAGACAGAGTGGCTAGCCATTAGGACTGGTTCACACCGACAAGCTCTTCACCGGTTGTGATTGCCAGTTTAAGTGTGTACTTCTTGTAGTTATGACTTCTCAGAGTATGTCGTTTCTCGAGTAATGTCGGACAAAGCTATCTGTCAATTTGTTAATAGTTTTGCTAGCAAGTTTTATTGATTTTTGTCATTTTGTGTAACTGTTATGATGTACTCCAGCAGTGTAATGTATGATTCAGATGTTGAAAAAAAGGTCCTTTATAATAAAACATTTCATCAAACTGAATGTTATTACTCCCCTGTGATCTATCTTTTTCTTTGTATTCCATATCTTTATGTGATATTAAAATAAATATTTATAACATGCAAGGAATTTACACTTGAACACATCACAGTTCAAAGCTATTCATTCAGTAGCCACTAAACACTGCACATACATTCATTTCATGTCAAAAAAAGAACCAGTGAATTTGGATGTAATTTTATGTTGCATAAATCTAAATCTCATACAAAAAGATATTGGACCCAGCCTGTACAAAGCCTGTTTATGTCTTACAATCATACAATACTACAACTACAGACATTTACAGCGCTTAATCACTTGCATTTAGTAAAAACAGGCATCGGAAATTCGGCCCATTAACTTTGACACCCACATCAACATGTTAATGTAAAAGTTCAATACTTGTACAAGGAAGAGTCATCTTATGTTTGTATAATACAGTGTCATATTTGCCATGATGGCTACTGTGTGTGATGTCATCCTATGTTTGTATAATACAGTGTCATATTTGCCATGATGGCTACTGTGTGTGATGTCATCCTATGTTTGTATGATACAGTGTCATATTTGCCATGATGGCTACTGTGTGTGATGTCATCCTATGTTTGTATGATACAGTGTCATATTTGCCATGATGGCTACTGTGTGTGATGGCAACATGCCAAAGAAGATGGCAGATTTTGGATGTATGAAATTTTACCAAAAGAAAAGAACGTGAGACATTTACAAAGAGAAATTAACAGATCAGATCCAATTAGATTCAGAATGAAAATGTACACACTTGTATGTGCTGAAAAAAACAAAGTGATACCACAGGATGGATTTTTCCTAACACAATTATGTAGAAAAATAGTTTGATCAATCAACTTTTCCTGCATGCTAATTACAATTTGTCCAAAAATGTGAACGAGAAGATCTAATGTATATGCACTGCACTAATAAAAACAAGTACAGAACCAAGTACATACAAACAAAGCCTTTGTTTTGATTTTTAATATATGACATCACCAGATGACTTAATCAATGACTGTTTATTAAATAGCTGACACACCGGCCGACCATTCAAAAATTGAGCCAAAAATTACTTCATACTGAAATGCACACCTCTTCTCAAGCTCAAGCTCTTGCGCCCATGACAGGCGTGCACTACAACAGCTTGTTCTGAATGTGCACATTAAACCCTATGACATGACATGACACAATAATACACTTCGGCTATTGGGTGTCAAACACTGGTAAGTATATGAATATTATTATTGACATTAAAAATAAACATTATTCATTGTGGTATAAACAGTATAAAACATTAGCAGGGTGGGTTTTTTTCAAAATGAGGTTCAAGGATGTTTGTTTAATGTTAACAGCACTTTACACTGTGACCGATTAAATCACAAGTAGGTGTCATATGGCTCTTAGATGGAAAAGTTAGAGGGCTGGTCAAGTGTTGGCCTAATCAATGTATAGTATTAATTGCTATGAAACAGTGTCTGCCACATCAGGAATGTCTGTTTAAAATATGTGGGGTTTTCAGTGATCATATCTGATGTCTACAAAAATAACATCTGCCACATCAGGAATGTCTGTTTAAAATATGTGGGGTTTTCAGTGATCATATCTGATGTCTACAAAAACAATGCCTGCCACATCAGGAATGTCTGTTTAAAATATGTGGGGCTTTCAGTGATATTATCTGATGTCTACAAAAACAACGTCTGCCACATCAGAAATGTCTGTTTAAAGTATGTGGGGGTTTTCAGTGATCATATCTGATGTCTACAAAAACAACATCTGCCACATCAGGAATGTCTGTTTAAAATATGTGGGGCTTTCAGTGATCATATCTGATGTCTACAAAAAGTGGTGTACATGAAAAACTCAAATCTCCTTTAGCTTGTTCAAATATAATTGATATTATCAAAGAGGTTTTTCTATTTTGGATTTGTTCATCATATAATCAAATTAATTTTAGAATCACTTACTAATTTTATTGTTTTTCTCTGACTTCCCGCCACCACCGCCGATAGACTTCGGCTTTATGAGTTTGTGGTCCTTGACGTCATCAATGCTGTTTTGGGAGTCACATTTACTCCTGCCGCAGCCCATTATATGGTCGAGTGAAACCAACATGGAGGCGGTTACTCACATTGGGGAGAACCATCGATTCGGCAATACCTGTAAGAAAACACAAATTAACATTTAAAAACATACCACATTGGGGAGAACCATCAAGTTAACAATATCTTTAAAAAACACCAACACAAATTAACATTAAAAGACACACCACATCGGGAAGAACCATCAATTTGGCAATACCTGTAAGAAAACACCAACATAAACTAATTTTTTTAAACACAACAGTGCATTACAATTACTATATTCTGTTTGGAAGATGTTACTAAAATAATTAATGTTATTCTTCGATAAACATTAGAAAATTATGTCATTACCCGGTACATTAAATAGGACATTTACAAAAACAGATCATGGACAGGATGTTACAAACTGATTTATGTGTATTTTTACCTGAAAAAGTTCTGCTGTTTGTAATAATAAGAATTGTTTATGTGTGTTTTTTGTCAATTTATTAATGTAAATGACCTTTTAGATGGCCTTAGACGACCAATGTACAAGTCACAAATAGTATAAATTAAATTGTTTCGTTATGCTATGAGATTTTATACAATTTGTGATGGTTATACATCAATAAATTCACAAAAATGACAAAACATTCTTATTTAAATAATAATAATAATAATAATAGATTTTATTTCAGATCAGTGATCCATAGAACATATTTAAAAATCACATACAAAACTGATTACCGTACATAATATATAATAATCAGTTAAGAAAGACGGTTTCACTGGTGAGAATTCTGGACTAGTGGTGCAATATATGTAATGGAAACAGTCATCTGGGGATCTTAGGAAAAACAGCTATTGGAAATCGGTTCATCTATCTAGTATGTATGGAGAGCAATAACAGTGATGGGGATCAATGACTCTGCCAGACCATCTCTGAAAGAAAAAGTATTATTTAACAACATTAGCATATTATTAGATCAACAGCTAATAGTAACACTTGTGTCTAAAGTGCATAGAGAAGAAACCAGCAGCTGCCATAGAGAGTTCTGCTTCTGAAGTGCTGACAGGGTGGCCAAATCATGACTCTTGATATCAGTCGTATAATGGTTTTTATAAAGTAAAAGTAAAAGTTTAATGTTAAATTTGTTTTGTTTAACAACATCACTTGACAACACTGATTTATTAATCATCAGCTATTGGATGTCAACTATTTGGTAATATAATATATACTGAACAAAATAAGAAACTTCCGCTAACTTTGCTTGAACATAACTTGATGAAAACAAACTGTGGGAATAATTGTTATATATGCATTTAAAGGCCGATACGAGTGACTCGTACGAGTGACTCTGACTGCAACGCCAACAAGCAAATCGTAACGTGTGGCATGTAATACGATTGAATCGGCCCATGTCACTCGTACGAGTCCAAATTTAGAACTTGTTCTATTTCATACAATTAAATTGGACGTTTGGGGACATTGACCAATCAGATCGTGGTGCAGATAATGTCGACGTTCTGAGTGTAATGGCGGAAAACTGTTGTATCAGTGGCACAACTCTTTATTGGGTGTTTCCAGTCATTTATATAAATACAAAGACGTTACGACAGCCGCCTTCTTATAAAAAAACCACAGTGTGGGTTGGGGACAATGCCTCAATCATCTGTCCAGACTATCCCAGACATGCTTAATGGGGTTGAGATCAGGACTTTTAGTGGGCCAGTCATCAATGAAATCAATGTTATTTGTCCTGAGAAAATGTACAGTGTCTCTAGCTGTATGAGAGGTGGCATTATCATGCTGAAAAATTGAGATGTTGGCATTGTTATGGAACAGGAATGATGTGATGAGCGATGATGTCATCGTGGTAACATTGAGCATTTAAATTGCTATCAATGACGACTAGTGGTGAACGATAACCATGGGCAATGCCTGCTCAGACCATGACAGAACCCCCACCCCCGAAACGATCTCATTCAAGAACACAACAGTCAGCATAGCATTCATTTCTCCTATGGTAGACACTCACCCTGCCATCACCACATTGTAAAGAAAATCTGGATTCATCCTAAAAAATAACGGTATTCCAGTGTCCCTGTATCCAACGAGTGTGTACACATGCCCAATTAAGATGATTTAGATGATGATGGTTATGTTGCGTTAAAGACGATTACAAACAGTTTGCCAACTGATTCGGTTATTATGAAGCCCAGGTGTGTTAGCAGCAGTAGCAGTGACAGTTTGGAATCGATTGCACAAATGCGTGTTCATGATACAGTGGTCTGGACCACATATTGTAACACGTGGACATCTACAACATGGCAAGTCATTGGTGCTTCCTGTCGTTCAAAATCTTACGCGATGATTTCGTATCGCTCGACTAGAACTCCCAACATGCCTTGCAACGTGTTTTGTCGATATGCCAGCATCAAGCATGCCATTCGCCCGTTCGCATAAAGTATTGGGTATTCTTGGCATACTAAAAATACCACAATGTAAAAAATGTTAATTTCAGTAAGACAAGTAAAACAAATTGACCAAATACTACACCGGACATGTCGAACCATGAATGCACGTGCAAATTGAATTTCACATTGTTGACGATTAACAGTGCAAAAATAATTGATAACATTCATGAATCCTGATAATACAGCTCATGGCTAATACTACCTATATAATTTCATTACACAGTGAATTCTTCAACACAACAAATACTATATGTACAAATCAGAAGTTTCTTTTTTTGTTCAGTATATATAGTCTTCGAGAGAAAACCCACTACATTTTTCCATTAGTAGGAAAGGATCTTTTATAAGCACCATCCTACAGACAGGATAGCACCTACCAAAGCCTTTGATATACAAGTCATGGTGCACTAGCTGGAACTAGAAATATCCCAATGAACCCAATGATGGAGATGGATCCCAGATCGACCATGCATCAGTCAAGTGCTTTATCACTGAGCTACGTCCCATCCCATAAATATTTACAGGCAAAACCATACAGTGTAACTATTAAAAACATGTGACACACAAAAATGCTACCTTCACATAGGCTATTCTTTTACAAACAACTGCAAGTGTCCTATTAAGTACTGCACCTTGCCATCATAGCCTTTGACATTTAATCCCTCTTCTGAGTGGTGTTCCTAAATTATGCAGGAAACAATATTCTGCAAGCTCCGATAAAGAAAACGTCTTGAAATGAAAAGCCAAACTAATTGGCTATTAATTTTGATGTCAAACTGACCGGTAAGAGAGATGAAAGCCCCAGTGAGATTGGGCGAGTTTGTGGTGTCTAATCCTGGTGAACATCACCAAGTCTTAACACGACTCAGCAGCTAGCAGGAAATCTTACCACTCAGTGTGCTGTGCAGTTCTCCCACCGAGAACATCACATTCATGTAATAGTTATACATTACTGATTACACCCTCACTTTTCTTTTCTTTTCTTTTATTGTTAAAAATAAAGTACATCATCATATTGTAATAGCACTTGGGTGACACTACAGTTCAAGTACCATTGTACTTAGACTTGATAAATATGTTTAATAACATTAAAACAGAAATTTATTGAAATAATCGTATTTTTTCTTTTTACCTTGCAAAAGCATAACATTGAAACGGACTGCTGACATAATTTTTATAAATGAAGTCATATTCTTTCCCAGTTAAAGTAGCAATGTTGGGTTTTGAAATTGGTGTTTTGCTGGTTTTATGAAAGGAATGTGTGCAAAGCTTTACAATGATTACGATATAGTTGAAAGTCTGCTTTAAAACATACCATTAATTAATCAAGGCCATTACAATATCCTAACTGCCCAACGTATATTTGAAGCTTTTGAGAGAAAAAATTTAAAAGAAAGATATTTGTACAAACAGAAATGAATTGTGTAAAAATTATATGAACAAGAATTTAAAATTTTCTTTTCCCTTTTCAAATGATTTTTAAAGAGTTCATTTCATGTTTCTATTAAAAAATTTTTTTTATCAAAATCTCAACAAATCAGTTAGGCAAACTTTAAAAAAAGATGTATTAGCACTACTAGACAATGTTTATGCCATGGTTTTTAAAATGTGTCAAGCAGCAGTATGACTAATCATAGCCGAGTGTAAATTTCACAGTAACTTGTTTTAATGAGATTATGTGATTCAAATATTATCACCATCTTATGTTTCATTACTATATTTTAGGAACAAAAATAATGTATTATGCTTGTAAAAGGCTTGATTGCACAATACAGTTTTTAAATCTGCTGTACGATACCGACAGTACTATAAAACACACACTGGAAATGGTCTCTATATTCTAAAGAACATGAGATTTCCAAAAGTACAAACACACATGCTTCACTAATTGATTACAACAGAGTAAATCCATGTAAACAAATCATTACAAACAGACTGCTAATATGATGAGCTATGATTAATTTGTTGGTGCCAGGCTTACATAATGCGGGAAGTAATCAGAGCGCCAAGTTCTCAACACCTGGACAAAATGAGAACAGAACTGTTTATTACGTTAAGGACAACGTGCCATTGGCCTACGATAAAGAGACAGGTTCAAATAAGTCTGTTATCAAGTTGTAATGCTGATGAAAAGGAACCTACCACATTTTAAACAATAGCTGCTTTCTGTCTTTAATGTACCAGGGGCGGGACAGCCCAATGGTAAAGCATTCACTTGATGTGCAGTTGATCTAGGATCGATTCCTATCGGTGGGCCCATTGGGCCATTTCTTGTTCCAGCCAGTATACTTACTGTGTAGTTCAATATGTTATAACCTTTAACATTTAATCTGACTTTAAATAAAGTGCCAATCCTTCATTCTGAATGAAACAATATTATACATACTTTTGTATGTGTACACAACTGGTGTATCAAGGGTTGTGTTATGTACTATTCTGTCTGTGGGATGGTGCATTAAAAGATCCCGTGCTACTAATGGAAAATGTAGCAGGTTTCCTCTCTAAGACTAAATGTCAAAATAACCAAATGTTTGGCATCCAGTAGCCAATGATTAATAAATCAATGTCCTCTAGTGGTGTCATTAAACAAAACAAACTTTAATATACTAATTCCAACACTTTGCTTTTAAACTTAATCATAACAATTACCATATACAAAGGGATGTTTTACATGTATTTTCCTTTAGACAAGATAAAACACACCATATCCTTTGATATACCAGTCAGATTAAATGTCAAAGGCTATAATATATTCAAGTACACATTAAGTAGTATAAGAGCTAGTAGGTTTGTTTAAGTCATCCCACCTACTACATGCACTCTACCAACTGAGCTGTTAGGAAGGAAATGTTTTGTTTAATGAAGCACTCAACACATTGTATTTTCAGTTATATGGCATACAGTTAAGGACCACACAGATATTGAGAGAGGAAATGCACTGTTGCTACTTCATGGGCTATTCTTTTTTTATTAGCAGCAAGGGATCTTTTATATGTACCATCACACAGCCTTTGATATGCCAGTCATGTTGCACTGGTTGGAATGAAAAATAGCCCAATGGGCCCACCGATGGGGATCGATCCCAGACCGACCATGCATCAAGCAAGTACTTTACGACAGGGTTACATTCCGCCTCTGGTTCCCTATTAGAGTAATTTCAGCTAAGTTATTAACACTAAAGATGTAGTTCACAACCTGTGGCTTCTGTTGCAATACACGGACATCAGAGAAATGGATTTTCCTTCAAAAGGGGCAGCTTAATAACTGCTCAGACATGCTCTGATTCCCAGACTGCGAGTTACACTGAAGTAAGATCAATTTACTTCTGCAAGCTCAACTGCTTCCCAATTTCATCATGCCATGGTCAGAGGTGTTTAAGCAAATCTCTGTTTTTGACTTCTGTTATTCACAGTCACACTGTTGGCTTGTTGCTACAACAGCTGGTCATGACCTTTCTTCCAGATGAACAGATTTTCACAAATACAAAATAGTGATTGTATTTAAGTTCACTTATCAAATTAGACAAAATGCAAATAACTGCCTTTAATAATGACAATCATCTGAGCCGAATGAATGAATGGTTGTCACATCCACTATAATGTTAAGAGGACCAGTCAAGATGTTTGTAGAACTAGATCCCAAAGTTTGGTACACCATCATATGTTTGAGTTTTTCTGATAGCTGGGTCTTTCATACAAATGTGCTATCAATCTGAATGACAAAACTGTTATTCATGAAAAAAACGTATCTCTGCACAATGCAGAGTCAAATGGCACTTCATGTCTGTAAGGCTTTTTTCTTCTTTTTTTTTCTTTTTTTTAACGACGCACTCAACACATTATATTACGGTTATATCGGCGTCGGACATATGGTTATGCCAAGAAAAAAAAACCCCAGTGGTTAGCTGACGGGGATCGATCCTAGACCGACCGCGCATCAGGCGAGCACTGTACCACTGGGCTATATGCTGCCTGCTTGTCTGTAAGGTTACAAATTATTGCTTAACAGTTACCTACCGTTCTGAAACTGTAAATCTGACCAGATTGGGACAAAGATCAATTGTCAAGTTTATTGCCAAGAAAGGTGAAAATGCTACTGAAATTCACAAGTGTATGGTTGGTAATTATTGTCTGTTTTAAAATTTGAACGCCTTCCTTTGAAGTACAGGTAACCAAATTTGAAGATGATGGAAGTTTGAAGGCCAGAAAAGAATGTTACTTGACAAGTTGGCCAGAAGAATGATATTTCATTGGCATAATTAGACCAAAGATAAAATGTGTTTTTTTGTTTAACAACACCACTAGAGCACATTGATTAATTAATCATCGATTATTGGATGTTAAACATTTGGTAATTTTGGCATATAGTCTTAAAAAGGAAACTTGCTAAATGTTTCCATTGGTAACAAAGAATATTTTATATGCATCATCCCACAGACAGGATGGCACACACCACAGCCTTTGATAGACCAGTTGTGTTACACTGGCTGGAACGACAAATGGCCCAATGGGTCCTCCAGCAGGGAATGATCCCAGGCTGAGCATGCATCAAGTGAATTATTTACCACTGATAATTGGACTAAATACTTTGTTTTCACTGCTGCTCCTATAAGTAATTACCTAATTTCAATACAGTCCATTTTAATTTCATTATTGAAAATTGTCCTTTAAATATTAATATTTAATACTGAGTTTGTCTACATATCCTTTCTTCAGCTGAACTATTTAAAATATTTATATAAACTGCAAAAGGAAACCATTGCTCTGATAATTTGGTTTTACAACATGGATTGAAATCAAATTATTAGAGCACCAGAAATGGATTAGCTCATAAATAGTAAATCAAACAAGAATGGAACTCATTGCTATTCATGTTTACTTTCTTTTACCACATAATATACATTAATTTTCAAATTTCCTCCAAGGAAATGTCTGTTTCTAGTCAATTTAAAATTGTATCTTTACAAAAGAGTAGCACCAATGTCTTTTGTGTTTAGTTTAACCACAGAACAATTTGAGAATTTCAATTGTACATATATATTGAACTGACAGTTACAACTACAGTACTGGTTTGAGTGGTATGCTAGTCTCAATATACCAACTGCCAGCAGAATTTTGTTTTTTTTGTTGGTTTGTTGAACGACGCACTCAACACATTTTAATTACGGTTATATCGGCGTCGGACATATGGTTATGTCGAGAAAAAAACCCAGTGGTCAGCTGACGGGGATCGATCCTAGACCGACCGCGCATCAGGCGGGCACTGTACCACTGGGCCATGCTGCCCGCTGCCAGCAGAAAGTTGACCAACTCAACAGTTGCACTGTAATTTCCCCAACTCCTGAATTAACACGGGTGCGCTCAGAGTAACAACAAATGGGTTATACGATGATAATTGAGTTGTAACAGTGCTCAGACTAGCAACTGGACAGTTGAATAAGTTGTGACAACAGAAAGTTTGCCAACTCTCTGCTGGCAGTTGACAGTGTGAACCTAGCATGAACTATTTTACTTTATTATTAATACACAAAGGACTTTCACCTCTAGCAGTGTACATTATTAATACACAAAGGACTTTCACCTCTACCAGTGTACATTATTAATACACAAAGGACTTTCACCTCTAGCAGTGTACATTATTAATAAACAAAGGACTTTCACCTCTAGCAGTGCACATTATTAATACACAAAGGACTTTCACCTCTAGCAGTGCACATTATTAATACACAAAGGACTTTCACTTCTAGCAGTGTACATTATTAATACACAAAGGACTTTCACTTCTAGCAGTGTACATTATTAATACACAAAGGACTTTCACCTCTAGCGGTGCACATTATTAATACACAAAGGACTTTCACTTCTAGCAGTGTACATTATTAATACACAAAGGACTTTCACTTCTAGCAGCGTACATTATTAATACACAAAGGACTTTCACCTCTAGGGGCAGGCAGCATGGCCCAGTGGTAGAGTGCCCGCCTGATGCGCGGTCGGTCTAGGATCGATCCCCGT
>JAECMU010214228.1:0-18293 GCA_016106625.1 Dracogyra subfuscus | reverse complement strand
AATAAAGTTTTAATTAATTTCACATTTACTTTTACCATAAATACAATTGTATGAATGTACTGGATTTCAATATCAACCTCGGCATGTTAATAATATGTAATACTCGTGATGAATCCTCTCTCTGTATAATTATGTTAATATTACTATGTTTGTAAATATTATTATGTTTGTACATAAAATGATTTTTATCATGTAAAAAGAAAAATTGATTTTTGTGTAGGCCTATGCCGATGTTCTTCTGGTTACGAATTGGTATGCCTTTGGTTACGAACTGGTATGGTACGAAACAACCTGATAGCCTGAGGCACAGGCTGTCTAGCAAGACTCAAGTCCATTGTCAGGACTCATGCAAGGAAGAGCACTCTCATTTAATTATACATTGCATGGTTACGTCATTTTGCCATATGCATATTGTCTGTTACATTACAGGGCTGTGAGACTTGTTTAGTAAAACAAAAGTTGAATGTGTGGAATGTAAAATATATAATGGCATGCTTTTGCATCCATGTTCAGCGCTAGAAATAAGATACCTAATACAATTTTACTTTATTCCTTAGTCTCATTGTTATCTAGTGTAAGTGTCGGGTACTCAGGTCTGGGTCGAGTTTGAGTCTTGAGTACTCAAGTCTAATATTTTGGACTCTTGGAGGTCCTAGGCCCCAGTCACTTGACATGAGATGGAATGCCAAGGGAACTTTGGTGGATGTTTGGAGGGAGGTTGTAAATTTTTTTTTTTTAAATATAATTATAATAAAATTATAACTCGCAAAATTTAGGAGGCGGTCGCCAGGCCCCTGCAACCCCCCACCCCCCTTAGATCCACCTCTGCTGTCTTCTCATATCATAGTCTCATATGTACATGTATGGGTAAATTAGTTTCAGTGAGCTAAAATGTTTATAAACAGGTAATTGTTATTCAAATACCTACCTTTTTACATGGTTGGAAGTTAGTGGTCGCCCATGGTGACCTTTATTGGCTAAAGGTGACTAAAATTTTTATAAAGGTAGTTCCTTGGGTGACCATAATTTTTTAGCTTTGTTGAGTATGGTACCAGTTTGGTGTGTTTTTTTAATTTACTGAACACTGAATCAAATGTGACAAAACACATCACATCTAGTGAACTACAGATCTTGACAGCAACAGACATAGAACCTATTCTATGTTTTGACAGCACCAGACTGAGGTTTTGGGCCGGGTCTTTCTATAAATAAAGCTCCAAACGTATTGGAGACACTGCATGTATTAATATGGAAGTAGTTGGCATATTGAAATGTACTGGATACGCCATATTATCTAGTAGACCTACTTCTCGACAGAGATTACTGTAAGAAAAAGAAGTACAATTTTAATGTTTGTAATATGATAACAGAATACATTGTATAACCAATCATTTACTCAAAATATTCAAATGTACGTACTGTTGCTCATAAATGACACAACCACCAAACAGGAACCTCACCGAAACAGGGCAGCGGATGATACCTATTCATTTATTAAATAATAATTTTCTTCTCCTTTTAATCTCTGTGGGAACATATAGATCCAGAATTTTGTAGTGGGAGAGGAAGGAGATGGGGTAACAACATTATAAAATTGTATTAAAATGCTTTTTGTTTTTTTACAGTTAGTGCAATCATGGCAACGAAATTAACACCGGAAGAAAAGTTGGAGCTTATGAAGAGAAATTTGCAGGTTGGTGTATGAGATATCGGTACTGATGTTTTAAAGTTACTGGCTCAAGTTCTTGAGGTACAGCAATACATGTCCTTTACTGGGTACAACCAATTTTCAAGACTATGAAATTCAAGGGCCATAACTGTGATAAACATGGGTAAATTGTCATGGTCTGAGTCTTATTGGCAATAGTACATGAGTATTGTAGCCTCACTCCCATGGCTAGTGATATTCAGTGTTGGATTAGTAAATAACTACTATTGCCATGCCCGATGCATTGCATACCAAAATCTGGAAAACAATATTTTATAAAAATTATCTTGCATTTGGAATGATTATTTTCACACAAAAAGTGCACACATTTATTCGGTACAAGTTAATAAAGAAGTTACAAGTACAATTATATCAATTTCTTTTTCATATTTTGTTTTTTAAAGGCATATTATCACAGACCATTGACCTATTTAATGGTCTAACAAAGTATTACCTGAACAAAAATAATTTGAGTTGTCCCTAAATGTACTTTATTCAATGATCTTCATAACCTCCATACTTCATTTATTAGTGAGATTTTGTAAAAATAACAAAAACTAAAATTGCCGAGAGGATTGACATGGATTTCACTCCATCATGATTCAGTTAAGGTGGTGTGGTAGCTAGATTTGGTTTCCAACAATTAATGTCATTTTTATTTATTATTCATTTTTAGAGAAATAAGGTCCTTAAATCCGTGACAGTATGCCTTTAAAGAACTAATTACGTTACTGTGTTAAATCTGAGTTAATCTAAGTTAATCTGGTGTGTTTTATTTGTAGGAGGTTCTAGGAGAGGATAGACTGCTGCCTATTTTGAAGGAGAGAGATGTGAGAATCTACTGGGGAACAGCTACTACGGGAAAACCTCATATAGCTTATTTTGTCCCTATGTCCAAGCTTGCAGACTTTCTCAATGCAGGATGTGAGGTTAGAATGATCTACAGTTTTATTATTACATATTACCTAAATTTACAAAAAACTTTGCAATTTGAAGTATATTTTGAAATTTATCCAAGAGTGTTCACTATTCATTAAGCTATGCATAAACACTATTATTACAACAACAATAAATAAATAAAGCTTGATTAACCTTTAAAGTGGGGCTCTTTATTCTTTATTTCAACAATCCATTCACAAAATTAATGGTTATTGTGCATTAGTACACATTTCACAACTAGGTCACCCTCATATGATTATAGCAAAAGTAGAGAGTTATTTTCCCGGAAACCATTTGGAATTCTAAGTAAGGGGTCAGGAATGCTCCACCAGAATCAAATGTTATTCAGTGTTTTGGGTGTTTAATTCTTGATATAAAAATAATGTTGATTAACAAGAATATAGAAAGATTTATGAATCAAAATACAAAACTTGCAAATAGAAATTATTCCTCAAAACATTTCCCACCTTTAACCTTTTAAGGGCTAATAATAATATATTTTAAAAGTAAATTATTAATATAAATGATTAATTAAAATATAACTTTTGTGACTACAAATTTTAACAAAATTTATTAATGAGTACTATTTTTAAAATTTAGACTGCTCTTCAAATTCTTTCCATTATCCCCTTCCTTATTTGGTATAAACTTCAAAATTGTCCCCTTACATTATTCTGTCCCGGGTCAATTCCCTGGTTATCCAGAGACAGGACTCGGGATGGATATGCCTGAAACCTTAGTGATATAGGGGCATGTTAAAATAGTTCATAGTCATAGTCCATAAATTTCCTACATTGAGTGAAATAAAAACAATATTTGGGACAGAACTGGAATCAAAGAATACATGCACATGTATGTAGGTTTAATTAATTTTACCAAATGTCACTGTAGTGAGACGCAGTAGTAATATTCAGTATAATTAATACAGAACTACATGTATACGAGGGCAGGGAGAAAAAGAAAGAAATTTGTATGTTAGTTAATTTTGTTGACCACACTTCTGACATCATACTATTGTCCTAGCTGAATCCAGAATTGGTCTTTGTCATATATTGTAATACATACATGTGTCACAGTACAAGCTTCTGTATCTCAGTGCAGGGTTCGAACTTAACGGTCGCCCGATCGCGACTGAAAACGACGACGGGCGACTGAAAACCCCCAGTAAGGTTGCCTGCCTGGCGACCGATTTTGTTTTTTAAAACCAATAATTAATAAATAAATAAAAGTACAGCAGTGTAGCCTACTTTGCACCATGAAAAAGTGTAGGTCTGCTTTTACATATAAACATATGCCCAATATAAGAATAGGTGTAAGGTAAGTTAAGTGTAAAATTGGGCAACTAATATTTTTTTAAAGTACAGACACTGTCAGTGTATTTCAATGTAAACATTTTGGTAATACCCATCACTATTTCATATTGTAAATATTTGTAGTTCTTCAGCAAAGTCGAAATATATTATATATGTACAAATATGACAATAGGTGTGTCCTTTACATTTATTTAAATACATAATATGTTTCACCTTTTATACTCATCTTTGCCTGCCATTTGAAGAAAAAAATATTTATATGAGAATAAGTGAAATCTTGCGGATTGAATATTTTGTTAATTTATCTTTGTTCAGGTAACTATTCTGTTTGCTGATCTCCATGCCTACCTTGATAACATGAAAGCCCCATGGGAGCTGCTGAAGTTGCGAACATCTTACTACGAACATGTCATCAAGGCGATGCTCAAATCTATCGGGGTGCCACTTGACAAGCTCAAGTTTGTGAGGGGAACAGACTTCCAGCTTAGCCGGTAATCAAAGCTGTTTTAACAGTTCTTGTAAAGGAACACTTTGACAAGATTCTAGGAATTCAATTCTTGTAATATTTCTATGAATGGAAATCAAAGGAATCCAGTTAAATTGCACGGTCATTAATTTTAAAAATAAACTAAAACTCACTCTTCTAGTCTTGACATCTGGTGGTCAGGGGCAAAGTATTATGTATAATGTCTGTTTTCAAGTAATTTTTTTATTAATTAGCATCAAATTCTGAATTTATTAGTTACATTGTTCATTATATTTAAAAAATCATGAACAAATTCTAATTTCTGTGGAATCTCATGACATAAAGTCATGGGAATTCATTTGGATTCTAGAAGAATTTAACCAAATAGTGTTACTCAAGTAATTTTGGTTTTAGCATTAAACCAGAGTATGACAAATATTTTGAAAAGTCACTAGCCACAGGGCTAGTGGGTTTGTGAAAACCACTAGCCCACCAAGATAAAGCACTAGCCCAAATTTCTGATCAATTATAACTGGATTTTTATATAATGTTTGTAACATTACACATTTACGAGTATAACGGTAAAATAAAACAAACACTTAAATCATGTTGTAACATTCAGTTTTTTGTTATGTACGTTTTTTTGGTGTTTTTTTTAGCAAACTCATGGTGGATATCTAAACGCACTATCAAAATAATTAAATTTAAATGAGGGTACAACAGTGTGACACAGTAATAGATGGTTCAGTGTATTCGGTAGTGGGTTACCGTTAATAGCGTTATACATTTAGGGCCCTACTATTTCGTTAGCCGGGAATGGTGATGCCAATTGCTCAAATACAGGGCGTCATGCCGATAACAAAAAAAATATAACGGTGACATCTAATCCGTCGTTAATTGATGAACAAAAAAGGTAACATCTTGCATCGACTGCATCCAGATTGCTACACGGTCCGAGTACACGTAATAGGCCAAGCCGAGCGCGGTTATCATTAAATTACATTGTTTTCCTGATTGCCAATAACCACATGTCAGCGAAGTGTTAAATTAGAAAACAATAGGTAAATAAAACAAACACTGAAATTCAAAGCGTGACTGGGGTTTACTTGATTGAGATTGACCTGTTGTCGCGATTGGTAATTTCCGAGTTTTAACCTAAAACATATAATGTGCGAGTTAACTACCACGTGACGTGTCCAACCAATCAAAACACGCATATCATTAGACTTATTTCCTGTGCCAGAAACTTTGAAAGGGAAACGTAAACAATGCATCGTGTAACTGGCTATGTAGAGATAGCATGTTACTGCAGTTTGCAGACCTATAGTTCAAGTAGATTATTATTATTATATACTGATTTCGATGTTGATATTATTCGATGACAAACGTCACAATCAAATTTATTAATTGAAATTTCAGCCGAGAGAAAAAAAAAAAGTGATGGGAGGGTGGAAACCACTAGCCCGCAGGGCTAGTGGTTTTGCGTTTCTCACTAGCCCGAACTTAAAAACCACTAGTCACGGGCGTCGGGCTAGCGGATTTGTCGAACTCTGATTAAACATTTAAAAATTACATCAACTGTGTATGCAAGGTGTACAATTAACTAATTTATATATGATCGTACCATCTTTTACACAAATTGTGTGTTAAAAGTGTTAGGTTATGCATTATTGGACTGTTACTGCATGTTATATAAATACTTTTGACTAAATATTAGATATTTTACAGTAGTTGAAGTAGATGGAATTTGTTATTAAAATTCAGCAATGTACAGTCACTACATGTGAAAAATATTCTTTTCTTTTCATACATAACCTGACCTCTGTACTAGTACCAGGTCAGGTCATAGGTTTTAACATGCACATTCAGAACAAGTTGTTGTAGCACACATAGACATCACAACTACCTTTCTACCTAAATGCTTATCCCATCCTAACTATCCTGATCATTTTCTTCAATTTGTAGTGAATACACACTAGATATGTACAGACTTTCTTCGGTGGTCACAGAGCACGACGCCAGAAAGGCCGGGGCTGAAGTCGTCAAACAGGTGGAACATCCTCTCCTTAGTGGGCTGCTCTACCCAGGACTGCAGGTGAAATAAAATTTCTTTCAAAGTTCAATATTATAAGAATATTAAATATAAATGGCTTCACGCAACATCTTCTCCCATTAAAACAATCTTTTAAAAGTGTCAGTTAATACTAAGTCTTACTTTCCATTAATGAAATATTGCATGTAAGTTTATTGATACAGTATATATATATACACAGCACTTTTTCCTGAATGGACATACTGCAGTTTTCACTAGGTATGTGCTGTCTTGGCTAGGAGGGGGTGAGACATAGTCCAGTGGTAAAACAGTCGCTTGATGTGCGGTCGGTTTGGGATCTCCGTCAGTGGGGCCCATTGCACTATTTCTCACTCCAGCCAGGGCACCACGACTGGTACATCAAAGGCTGTGGTATGTGCTTTCCTGTCTATGGGATGGTGCTTATAAAAGATCCCTTGCTGCTAATTGAAAAGAGTAGCCCATGAAGTGGCGACTGCGGTTTTCCTCTGTCAATATCTGTGTGGTTCTTAGCCATATGTCCGATGCCATATAACTGTAAATAAAATGTATTGAGTGTTTTGTTAAATAAAACATTGACTTTCTGGCTAGGAGAGTGCATATAAAGACCACTTGATAGAAATAATCAAATAAATATGGCCTGGCTGCAGGTTTTTTTCTTTCTCTGACAGTCTAAACCATTATGTCATAGTAACCATATGTTAGGTAATACATTTTTTTGGTAGTTTTTTTTCCTTTTCTCTTGATGTGACTATTTGTTTTCTCTGTTCAGGCACTTGATGAACAGTACTTAGGAGTTGATGCTCAGTTTGGTGGAGTTGACCAACGGAAAATATTTACTTATGCAGAGAAGGTAAAGACACATTACTCTGAAAGACAAAATTTCGTTGGTACTTAAGCAGGCTGTAGCCCAGTGGTAAAGTGCTCGCTTGATGCATGGTCGGTATAAGATCGATCCCCATAAGTGAACCCGTTGGGCTAATGTTTGTTCCAGCCAGTGGACCATGACTGGTATATCAAATAGTGTGGTATGGTTCATATAAAATATCCCTTGCTATGAATGGGAAAATATAGAGCGTTTTCTCAAAGACTATATGTCATATTACCAAATGTTTTTACATCCAATAGCTGATGATTAGTAAATCAATGTGCTCTAGTGGTGTCATTAAACAAAACAATCTTTTTAGGTCATTTCGGATGACAGTGTTGTAGTCCTTTTGTTAATTACCAAGATAATATTTTTGCAATGGATTATAATTGAAAATGACGTTCACTTGTGTACCAAACACAAACCACAGTGGTAGATCATTGACTCGAGATGTGATAGCCTTCTATGGCCAGTTCCCCCCCTCCAACCTATGCTGATGCATTAAATACTGTGGTATGTGCTGTCCAGTCTTTGTGGAAACTGCATATTAAAAAGATCCCTTGCTGATTTGAAGGTAGGAAAAGCCTGCTTGATGGCAGTGGGTTTCTTCTCTCTCTTGTGCTCAACTAAGTATTGGACTAACCATAAATTAGATGGGTGAGACGCAGCCCAGTGGTACAGCACTCACTTGATGTGCGGTCGGTTTGGGATCGATCCCCGTATTTCTCGCTCCAGCCAGTTCACTGCGACTGGTACTTCAAAGGCTGTGGTATGTGCTATCCTGTCTATGGGATGGTGCATATAAAAGATCACTTGCTGCTAATCAAAGAGAGTAGCCCATTAAGTGGCGACAGCGGGTTTCCTCTCTCAATATCTGTATGGTTCTTAACCATATTGTCTGATGCCATAAAAATATAAATAAAATGTGTTGAGTGCATCATTAAATCAAACATGTCTTTCTTTCTTTCTTTCTTTTAAATTAGATACCAGAAAGCCATAATTGTAAAATGTGAGGTGTCATTGAGACATATATCTCTATTTGTCCAGGAAGCTGATTTAGTAGGCTGATATATTAAACAGTGTATGTAATTATAATACAAATTGATTAAACCAAGTGGTCTACTGCTCAGTGATTAAAGAAAACTGATACTTTAATGTAATGTTTACATAATAAAATTCTAGTGTTTGCGTCTTTATGCTATTTAACTTCCAATTGTTGTTTTTCCAGTGTTTACCACAACTTGGTTTTACAAAAAGAATACATCTAATGAACCCCATGGGTAAGATTGTTGTACCTCATTTTAACAACCCAATGGCAAGTCAGGGTTGTTGTTTTTGTGGGTTTTTTACCTGGGTGCCATTAAACATTAATTCATTCATTCATTCATTCATTTGCTTGCTCATGTATGTATCTACATGTAGTTTCAAAAGTTTTTAACTAGGTTTTTTTAACTAATATTTAATAACGTTTTGACGTTTGGGATTGACCAACAGGAGATGCCTCTGTAAAGGTTACTCCCTACAGTTTATTTTTTGTGAATTTTCCACTTGGGCATGAAGTCAATGTCAGACAGTTAAATACTATACAAGTAAAAATAATCTCAGCTTACTTGATTTTTCTTAAATAATAAAAAGTGATACAAAATTAATATTGAGATGTTACTAAATTGGTAGTTAGAGCAAGTCAGTATAAAATAATGTCAGAAGTCCGATTATGATAATAATGAATTAAAATGAAAACAATTTATCATAAACTGTATGGTTTGCAATTGCAATTTTTTGTCTATGTGTGTAATTATTGAATGTAATTTTTGTATACAATTTGTTATGACTGGTACACATTGATATATTCTGCAAAAAGAAAAGTGATTTTGAAAAACAATTCTTGTTATTGTTGAACGTTTATATATGTTTATATGAGTTTAATTATCAAGTTGTTTTGGGGATATTTCAGTTCCAGGTTTAACAGGGTCCAAAATGAGTTCTTCTGAAGAGGATTCCAAGATAGATCTGCTTGATTCACCGGCTCAAATAAAGAAAAAGCTCAAGAAGGCTTTCTGTGAGCCTGGAAACATAGAGGATAACGGGATCCTGTCTTTCTGTAAACACGTTCTCTTCCCACTGAGCTCTACAAAAGGTATGTGAGAGTTATCATTCTTAACCGGCCTTGATGGACAATTATTACGCCCATCTCCCACCCAGCATGAGTTTTAACAGCTCAGTGGGGAGATTTGAGACCACTGCACTGACATCTATCCCACTAACTACTAACAACTAACAGTTATCTCCCTGTCCAGGACAGACAATCCAGTTAGCCGAGCTTTATGTCCAGGAAAAGCATGATTGAATGTCTGTTGTAGCAAGGTATCTTTCATATGGACCATCCCATAGACAGGATAGTACATACCACAGCCTTTGATATGCCAGTCATAGTGCACTGGCTGGAATGAGAAATAGCCCAATGGGCCCACTGACGGGGATAGATCCTAGATCTTGGCGGTAATGAAATTTCAGATTCGGTTTCAGTATTTTAAGGGTAATTTCCCTTAGTATCGATACAGTATTCGGGATCGATAAAATACTGATACCGATATCGCGAGATATTTTCAGTATACTTGGCTTTAAATGCATGCCTGAGTTAAGTCTCACTCCTAAATTTCATCCAAATAAAATTAAATTTCATACACAAGGCCCTCACCACTCACTTCTTTTCAGCTATTTTTTGTTCGACAGATATATTGTTAGTGCTTTACTAAATGACGAATAACATTTTTCAACACCAAAATATTGGTATTTTGAAATTTGCTCAGTACGGTAAATCAGTATTGACATGATACCGATACCGAACAGTATATACAGTATACTTCCCCCAGCTTTAATCGATCCCAAGCAGACAGCGCATCAAGCGAACGCTTTACCACTGGGCTTCATATCACCCCACGCTTTGTCAGAATTACAGTTGTTACTAAAAATAAAAAAATTCAAGCAGTCCGTGCAGTATTTTGAATACTATTTTAATAATATTTTCATGGTTTATTATAGCTAAACTGTGTAATAATCATAAATGGCAATTTTTCCTTTTTTGCAGAATTCTGTGTAAAGCGGGCTGAGGATTTTGGAGGAAACGTGACCTATCATTCGTACGAGGAACTGGAAAAATCCTTTGCGAAAGAGGTATGTCCTGTTGAATGGGTGTTAGTTTGTAAAGTTATTGGTCTTCATTAAAACAAAATGTATATAACATAGGAAATGCCTTTTCAAATCTGTTTATGATAATAGTAGTTTGAAATTTAACTAATTATGTGAAATAAAAGTCCTAAGTTATTTTTTTTTCTAAATGATAACTACTGTGTGTGTTTTGGATTTACCATAGTTTGACACCCAATAGCCAACAGATTTTTTGTGTTGGAGTGTTGTTAAACATTTATTCTATTCTATTCTGTGCCTCCACTTACATTAAAGCTAAGTGAGGTGGTGCTCTGGCTTAAAGGTGGATAAGGTTGCACACCACCATTTATTTTCCAATGGATCTACATGCTAATATTGCCTCGCATTAAATTGTGTCAAAAATAGCATGATATCGTAAGGATTAAGTGACTACCAATTTTTGAACCTACAGTCACTTGTCGACTGGCATGTAAAAAATCAATACGGGTTGACCACAAAATGTCCGGGCCCCGTCTCATTTTGCTATTATGCACCCATTTCCATCTGACTGCACAGCATACTTACAAATGCTTTTCCTTAGTAATGACAATACCAAATAATGTACAAACACTGGGACATTTAATTACTACAAAGGTCAATCTACCTGTAATCATCAAAGAAAACTTCTATTTATTATTATTTTTCTAATGAGGACCTATTTCCTAAACCGGACTATATGAAGCTGCTACAACTAGTAACGACACGACAAATGGTGGTGTGGTGCCATAACTTCAAATAAACGTATTTGTTAATTTATTACTAAAGGGCAGGTAAAGTGCTCATCTGATGTGTGGTCGGTCTTAGATCGATCCCCATCGGTGAGCTCAATGTGCTATATCCTGCTCTAGGCAGTGCACCATGACCTATATATCATAGGCTGTGGTATGTGCTATCCTGTCTAGGAAAAAGCATACAAATAACTCTGAAGGTTTTTGGTCAGCTATTGATTTGTTTTTCGGTAGGTCACTTAGCAAGCGACTATACTTCCTAAAAATAACAGTCACATGGTTCGTATCATGAGTGTTTTTTAATATGTAAAATATCAACTAAGTGGCTCGCCAAATAACCCGTAAACTAGATAAGGTTGATATTTTACATGATAAAAACCCACGAGTAGTGAATTCTATTTATCCTGGGGTGGCACGTATTATTTTTGACAGAATGTATAGAAACTGGATTGAAATACATTCCGAAGTGAATGGTGGAGTACAACCTTAAATGACAATTGTCAAACAATATCATAATGTAAAGTCATTTTGTGTTTTTAAATTGCTGGTTTAAAATAAACATGCTTAAATTTAATTGTCAGAGTAAACACAATATTATGGTTTCGATGTTTTAATTATATTTTTTCAATGTTTTAACTTACTGTTCTAGCAGACACTTTGTATTAATTTTGTAATTTGTCATGGATTAATTGTGGTAATAAATATTTTATATATATAGCTGTACCGATGTGGATTTTAGTGTGAGCCAATTAATCTTCATATTAATGCATTGCCATCAAACAACATTGCATTAATGTCTTGGGGTTCTTGTATTATTTGAAGAAAAAAACACCCATCCTAAATCTGCCTTTGTTATATGTATAATCTACTTACATAAAGAATATGTGTTGAGTTCAGATCATCGGATCCCTGGCCAGCTGTTTTGATTTATGAGTTTCATAAATATCCAGACAATGATAGAACATAATTATTGTTGATTACAGGAACTGCACCCTGGAGATTTGAAGGCTGCCGTGGAGGTTTACTTAAATAAGCTCCTTGATCCCATCAGAAAGGAATTTGAATCACCCGAGTTGAAGAAACTTACAGCAGAAGCTTATTCAAGCAAAACAAGTAGGCATTATTTACTGCTATTTTACTTTACTTTACTTTTTGTTTAACGTGCACATTCAGAGCAAGCTGTTATAGCACACACCTGTCTTGGGCACACACCTGAGCTGTCTGTCCAGGACTGAATAGAAATTAGTGGTTAGTTGTTATTGTTAGTGAAAGAGAAAAGAGGGTGTAGCGGCCATACACCTACCCAATGAGTCCTTAAAAACTCGCTCTGGGTGGGAGCCGGTACCGGGCTTCGAACCCAGTACTTACCAGCCTGTTGTCCGGCGATTTAACTGCTAGGCCACCGAGGTCGGTTTACTGCTATGTACATGTAATTCTTTTTATACCTGAAACAGGTACTCTTAAAGGCATATTGTCACAGACCACTGACCTATTTAATTGTCTAACAAAGTATTACCTGAACAAAAATAATTTGATTTGTCTCTAAATGTACTTTATTCAACCATCTACAACCACCATACTCCATTTATTAATGATATTTTGTGAAAATAATTTAATTATGGCAGTGGTCCATAATTCAAAAACTAAAATTGCCGAGAGGGTTCACTCCATCATGATTCAGTTACAGTGCTGTAATAACTGGATTGGTTTCCAACAAATAATGTAATTTTTTAGTTATTATCCCTTTTTTAGAGAAATAAGGTCCTTAAATCCATGACAGTATACCTTTAACAAACTGGAAGATTTTAGCCATTCGATTGAGTGTTTAGGGGCGTTCTCATTGTGCAATTAGTCACACCGACTTGTCATCATACCATGAGAACACCTCAATCAGAACGACATTAATCTTGTATGACAAGTCATTTCTTTTCACATTACCTGTTTTTACAATTGCACCTCTCCCTCCCCCCCCCCCCTCCCACTAGTGGTCTGGTCCTAACATGCCAATGGGATGGACTAAAATTCTTCACTGTATGCTCCCTGTAGTTCCGGTCATGTGACTTCAACTTCCTTCTTTTCCTTTCGCTTGTCTGGCTTGGACATGGGTTTTTTGGCTCTGTTATTTGGGGGGACGGGATGTAGCTCAGTGGTACAGCGCTCGCTCGATGTGCGGTCGGTCTGGGGTCGATCCTGTTGGTGGGCCCATTGGACTATTTCTCGTCACAGCCAGTGCACCACGACTGGTATGTCAAAGGCCGTGATATGTGCTATCCTCTTTGTGGGATGGTGCATATAAAAGTTCCCTTGCTGCTAATCGGAAAGAGTAGCCCATGAAGTGGCGACAGCGGGTTTCCTCTCTCAATATCTGTGTGGTCCTTAACCATATGTTTGATGCCATATAACCGTGAATAAAATGTGTTGAATGCATCATTAAATAAAACATTTCTTTCTTTCTGTTATTTGGAGACTTTGTCAGACTTTGGATTTTCTGATTAGAATATTTCCTATTTCTGACAATATAATCGTACGCTCTCAACTAATCAAATCACATTAAAGTTCAACTGGCGGGATTTTGTTAATTTTAAATTTTTTTTTTTTAATAAACATGTTCAAATTTAGTCCATAATTGTTCTGTGACTTGTCTACATTCATGTTTTCTTTATTTCAGTGGAAGTTTGTATGCATTCGCATTTCCCACAAAATATTTTTAAACTGATAAGCTTTGTTTGACGTCTGGTAATCTTATGTCATAACGTCTTCCCACACATACTGGGGGCAGGACAAAGCCCAGTGGTAAAGCGCTTGCTTAATACTCAGTCGGTTAGGATCGATCCAAGCCATTGGGCTATTTCTTGTTCCGGCCAGTGTAGCAATCCTGTCTGTGGGACGATGCATATAAAAGATCCCTTGCTGCTAATCGAAAAGAGTAGCCCATGAGAGTGGCGACAGCTGGTTTCCTCTATATATGTGGGGTCCTTAACCATATGTCTGATGCCATATAACCGTAAATAAAATGTGTTGAGTGCATTGTTAAATAAAACATTTCCTTCCTTCTCATACTTTTCACAAGTCACTGACAAATCAGTATAACAAATTGCATTATTAATGAGAATGCTAGCTTTAGGGTGTTTGGTCCCTGGGTATAAGTGGATAAATGTACATGTGTACTTGGTTAGAGGTCAGGTTATATATATATATGATATAGGGAAAACAACCAGTCACTGACGAGACAAGACGATGGATTCAAGGTGGATATTCTCAATGAATATCGAAAACAAAATAATTCCCAATTTTTGTTTTTTTTGTTTTTTATCTTATTTAGTATTCAGTTTTATAAAAAATTCTTTCTCTTGATATTAGTTCAGTTCTTAAAGGTTTACAGTATTTAGGCAAGGGATATTGCTATAAAATTCTATATATACTTAAGAGATTTAATATCAACCATCTTTCACACTGCCCCACTTTATTCAATTACAGGTCTGCTTTTCCTATATACCGTTAAGTCCATGTTCACATATTAGAAAGAGCATTTATGTCTGTGTACAGTGACTACATTCTTATTTTATAACATAACATTTTATGCCAAGTATTACTGTTTTAATTGTTTAATAAATAAAGTGTAATTAAATATCCTATAACCTAATTTGTTTTTTATTTAGATGCTGTTAAATTTTCATGTGAATTTCATTATTGTTACTCAACAATGTTTGTGGTTTTATTTCTTGTTTTTGTTGTATTGTATTTAAATTTTTTGTAAATTATTTTTTAAAATTAAATAAATTTAGGTATTCAGTTTTTATTACTTATATTTCTAGAGGGTGCAAAGGGTGCAAAGGGCGGTGTAGCTGAAGTAGAGCTTGTTCCCTCAAGGTTGGACTTTAGAGTTGGAAAGATCACCACTGTCAGTCAGGTTTGGATTTAAAAACCCTCCTTATTTTAGTTTGGTTGCAATAATATTATCAGGCATGACAGTGACACTTGATGAAATCATCTGAAAACTTTGCGAACTGTTTTCAAAGCTATTCAATTTGATGCTCTCAGGGACTCTCTCCTGGCACTTTAGAGTAAAAAAATGGCTTTCAAATCCACGGATCCGCGGAAGATTGTTATGCCTATAATATTGTGTTTTGTTCGTGGGCTTAGGTTCAGCATTGAAAAAAAGGGGGAATATTGCAGTAATAAACTCTGGATTGTATACTAGTATAAACAGATTTTATAGCTATACCATCACAGGTTTTTTTCATCTTGAAACAAATTTTATATAAAATTTTATATTGCAATTTGTTTCGTAATTCAACCAAATTATTTTGTATACCCATGGCATAATCCCGAATGTTTTAAAATTGTTTTCAAATCACTGGCATGATTTTGCAAGTAATGTTTGGATTGGTCAACTGGACATGAGCTCCACAGGCTGACTGTTGGATCCACATGCAATAGTGGAGCTAATTTTAATTACATGTAGATTGACTTTTCAACTGAACCCGACTGGAACACAAAGTGATCTTAGCCCATAGATCACCTTAAGTGCATAGCTACCTTATGTACTAAGGTGGTCTTGGTGCTAAGATCGCTTTATGTACTAAGGTGGTCTTAGTGCTAAGATCACTTTATGTACTAAGGTGGTCTTATTGCTAAGATCGCTTCATGGAATGGGGCTCAGGCCTGTACGCAGGATTTTTAATGGCTGGGTCAATGCCCAACCCATCCAATGTCTCATGACTGGTACGTAAGAACATGGCATGTGCTCTTTGGTAAAGTACATGTAAAAATCCCTTGCTGCTTTATCATTGGAAGTAGCCTATGTGGTGACAGTGAGTTTCCTCTAATTCTCTGTTGACAATATATCAAAGTAACAATCTATGTTAGACACCAAATAATCAAAATATGATGAGGTGTAGTTAAATAAATATTCTGTTCCTGGCGAAGATTTTGAAATGTTTGTTTTTCCTTGCAGCACTCTGATGCAGACAGCCTGTATGTGCAAACAGTTGACATCGGTGAAGCGAAACCGAGGACTGTGGTCAGTGGCCTCGCTGGACTGTTTCCTATGAACGAGCTGCAGGACAGACTGGGAGTTTTCCTCTGTAACCTGAAGCCAGCCAATATGAGAGGGGTCGAGTCACAGGCCATGTTGATGTGTGCATCTGTGTGAGTGTTTCACAATGTGTTAAGCACACGAACATAGTTCACTAACTGAAGCACAGTGAGAAAAAAGGAAATTTCACCAAATTATCTATTTAACTTTAAAAATGATAGAAACCATAATTTTATTTTAAAAAATGACAATTATTTTTTCAAACTGAAATAAAATATTTGTTGATTGTTTTTAATACTCTCTCTCTCTCTCTCTCTCTCTCTCTCTCTCTCTCTCTCTCTCTCTCTCTCTCTGTCTCTCTCTCTATCTCTCTCTCCCTCCCTCCCTGTCTCTCTCTCTCTATGTGTGTGTATACGTGTTTCAAACTTCTAAATTTACTTTTAAAACTAGTTACTAAGTGTTCTGTTGTATTCAGTAGACATACAACTTGTATAAATTTCTGTATTGTGTTTGTTTTTCAGAGCTGAGCCAAGAGCTGTAGAACCTCTAGAACCACCAGAGGGCAGTGCGCCTGGAGACCGCGTCTTCATCGAGGGATATGATAAAGGAACACCAGACGAGGAACTAAAACCCAAAAAGAAAGTTTGGGAGAAATTACAGGTACATGTTTAACTTAAATATCCTTTGACTGCATGAAGGAATGTTTAATGATTGATACCCCTGTACAAAAATACAGGCACATGATTGGGGGGTGGGGATCGTTTGTCTAGAGCCAGGGCTTCTAGATTATGGTAGTGCCACTCCCATGGCTAGTGATATTCAATGTTGGGCTAGTAAATAACTACTGTTGCCATACCTGACGGCTAGTGAATTATTTTTGGTCAAATGTTGCAGTTAAGTCTATTTTGTAAATATGAAAATCCTGCCCCCACCCCCACCTCCCAATATTAGTGTTTTTGAGCTCTATCTCCCTCTTTAGGCATTATATCCAATTATTACTATTATTTTGTAAAATTATATTAACTTAACCTAATGAATTTTTAATTGTGGCTAGACCGGCCTCGGTGGCGTCGTGGTTAGGCCATCGGTCAACAGGCTGGTAGGTAATGTCATAGGCCTGAAATACATCGGCTACTGGGTGTCCGATCATTACACATTATTAATAATGTTCCAAGATGCCAGTTCTGAAGGCTTTATTGAGAGGATGACACTTAAAGTGCTGTTCCAGACCATATACTAAAATTTCAAATTCCACAGTTAAATGCCTTTATAATTCATTGCAATACTATTTTACACCGATTTGTAAATCAATAATTACAAAAATGCCCCATAAATGTATTAAAACATCACTCCCATAGAACACTGCCGGAAACGACCGAGTAAAATTCTCGCTAAAAACATTTGTCTGTAAATAGCTGTGACGTCATCAAGGGAACGCGCGTCACAGAAACCTACCACGAGATGACTTCCAGCGCAAATAAAAGTGGGACAGACAGCGACCGCCAAGCTCAATTATCATGCTATTTTTTTTTTCGATGATAAATAGTGTAGTAATGAAGACTGGACTAATATTTGTGCAACACAACAAATAATGCCTTATCAATTTTAACCTAGAACATCTTCCGACGAACCACCGGCCTGACAGATAACGTTGAAAATGGTCATGGAGACAGCTTACCACTACTTTACAACTTTTGTTTTTGTTTTGCTCTTTAGCTTTTCGTGCGACGTATTTTGCTACAATATATGTTCTAATACTTGTGATGTAGTAGAAAACACGATAAATAACAAGTCATACACGATATCTGTAATTTTAAGAAATAAACAAAAACGACTTTTAGGCCGTGTTATTTACAACAACAAAAATATATATTTGTCGGATGAGACGGACTAGGCTATATAAATACTTACTTGTCTGAACTTTATTGTTAATGAAAATGTTCTCGAACTGTAAA
>JAECMU010214206.1:0-14735 GCA_016106625.1 Dracogyra subfuscus | reverse complement strand
CTAGACTTCAAAAGTCAGCTAATACACGGCAATATACGGTAATGGCATTCCAGTACATTCTTGTAACATCAGTCTTTTAAAAAAGCTATTTAATTTGACCTGAGGTAATATCCGTAACAAGTTTTCCCCCCAGTCTGGACCAAGTATCACAGTGACCATCTGCTAAACACCTAATAAAACTAGTGTAAGATAAACACTCTTTTCCTGTTATTCAGTTACATAATCTTTTTCAACAAGATAATTTTTCTCATCCATTAATTCTTGTCTTACTTCAGGGAGTGACGTACTGTGGCGACTCAAAAGCATCGACGTTGACGATGAACAACGTTCCCTGGCATGAGGAGGTGGTCGGCTTCGTCCAGCTTTTGGCCGACCAGCTCCCTCAGTACGAAATAGCGTCGGAGCATGAACACTCTAACTGCATATTACTGGCACACACCAAGGTGGGTGAAACATTTGCTTTGGATTTAGTTATCTGAAAAAAGTTGGTCAGTCTTATGTGCAAAATATACTGGCTCCAAACCCTGAGTGAGTGCTCCACAAGGCTCAGTGGGTAGGTGTAAACCACTTGCACCATCCAGTGATCCATAACTGGTTCAACAAAGGCCATGGTTTGTACTATCCTGCCTGTGGGAAGTGTAAATAAAAGATCCCTTGCAGCCAGTCGTAAAAGAGTAGCCTATGTGGTGACAGTGGGTTTCCTCTAAAAAACTAAGAATGACCATATGTTTGACATCCAATAACCGATAAGGTAAAAAAATCAATGTGCTCTACTCGTGTCGTTAAATAAACAGAGCTGCCAACTGCTACGCTTTGGGCGTAATTTGCTACGCTCAGTTGACGTTTGCTACGCTGCTACGCTCATGCCCAAATCGCTACGCTCAGTTGAAAAAAATCTAGCGATTTCTGGAAATTCCACTAAAAATTCGGGCAGCATAGCCCAGTGGTACAGTGCCCGCCTGATGCGCGGTCGATCTAGGATCGATCCCTGTCAGCTAACCACTGGGGTTTTTCTCGACATAACCATATGTCCGATGCTGATATAACCGTAATTATCATGTGTTGAGTGCGTCGTTAAAAAAAAAAAAATCCACTAAAAATTGTATTGGAATACAGTAACAAAAAAACTGAATTCCTCATTTCTGTGGCCTTTTTAAAATTCCAACACATAAAAGTATAATTTGCATTTTAAGACCTATTGTAAAACAATTACAGTAAGATGTATTCAATAACGGACGTGTAGTTTTACTGTAGGCCGACCCCATGATTGTTGCATACTATAAAACTTTCAAAGAACTGTTTTCCGTTATGCTACGCTTGCATGCAATGACCACAGAAAATTGCATGTGAACGTATACCAGTTCGGAATAGAGTAATTTTAATTTTTAACTTTAATTAAGAATATAAGCATTCAAATTTTGTATTAATCACATCGCACAATAATTTTGGGTTTATTGCATTTCGATGCTGTTAAAAAAATAAAATAATAATCCGGTCTTTCATAATCCTGTACAAATCGCCCTACTTATTTGACAACATTCGTTATATTTCGGGTATGTCCGTATCCCATAACCGACGACAAGCGTGATCTACGCTAAAAATAGCATGACCCAGTTTTATTATTAACCAATGAACGTCTGTGTTGAGAAAAATAATAACAGGTATTTTCTTTTATGACATTTGTTCATGCTACGCTCAAATATATTTTGCTACACTCAGCTTGTCATGAATGCTACTCTCACTTGTGGCTAGGGGTTGGCAGCTCTGAATAAAAGAAACTTTACGTATGAAGTAATATTTCTTATGACTGAATAATGTGTAAAACTGCAGATTTCAAAAACGGTAAATCCTTGAAAGCTATAATCTCGTGAATGTTTTTAGTATTTAACCTTGGAGAATTAAACACAAAAATGTGTTGTGACTTATTCATATCCTTTAGATGAATTCATTAATCTAGGTTGAATAATAATGTTTTAACTCAGTATGAGTGACAGAAAGGATACTTTAGTTATGAGTCTCTGTGACAGTGTACTACAGTATGCGGCAGAAAACCGGTTTATCTTATCAAGGCAGTTGACTGTAGGTTAGATATGGACTGTGGGTGTGGGCTGAGATCTAGCTCGGTCAGGAGTGCTCCTCTGAGATGCTTGGGTCAAAGGATCGAATCACGTCAATGAACTCATTCCCTGATTGGGGTTTTTACCTACTGAACCAGTATCCCATGACAGGTATATCAAATGCTATGGTATGTGATGTCCTGTCTGTGGGAAAGTGCATATAAAAGATGGAGGAAATGTACTGAGTTTCCTCTATATCATAATTATCCAATGTTTTACATCTAATAGCTGCTGATTAATAAATCAATGTGCTCTAGTGCTATCGTTAAACAAAACAAACTTTAATTATTATTAAAGGGGTATTACAGATGAAAATGTTTTTAAGCATCACAGTTTGAAACTGTTTGAGATATTTAACTATACTGAACAACAAAAGTAACACAAATATTAATTTCTTTGATTTTGTTTTATATTATTCAATCAGATTTCCATTACTTTTTGTCTGTTAAAATTACCAAAGTCTTGTGAATATTTTAGGCTAATTTTGACAATTGTATCAAGAAAAAATACAATTGTTGTTTGGTATATGTGTACTGTTTGTTTCTATTCAGTTCAAGATCGCTAATGAGTGGTGGACTTGGATTGATTACGACCGTTTCCATGAGCTGATGCAGGACTTCAAAGGGACTAACAAGAAGTTCACAGCTAAAGACTACATGGCCAAGACTCCCCACTGGGCGGTGTATGGAGCCTCGGAACGTGGCTTTGATCCGCAGGAGACAAGATTTCACAGGAAGAAAAAAGACAAAACGGCAGCTTAGACATTATTTGCGTTGAGATGGAAATGTTTATGGGAAATACACCAAGCTCCATGTTTCAAAACCTTTTATAGAGTCTACACTCAAGACTTTTACAGTGTCTGTGCTTAACCTTTTTTTTTTCAGTTGCCATCCGGCCAAGTGGTGATGGCACTTTCACTTGCCTGGTCCTATTTTCACTTGTCCAAATAATATTTTCTAATAAAACAGCAATATTGCAACAGATTATAAGCGAAAACACAGACAAAATATTTTAAAAATCGGTCGCCAGGTGGGCAACCTTAATGTGGGTTTTCAGTCACCCATTGTCGTTTTCAATCGCCTGGACGATCGTGCGACCGTTAAGTTCGAACCCTGGTTTTAACGTTGGAGCCATACAAATTACATGTAATGTCTATTGAAGGAAGGAAATATTTTATTTAACAGTGCACTCAACACATTTTATTTATGGTTATTTATGGACATGCTTAAGGACCACACAGATGTTGAGAGAGGAAACCCACTGTCGGCACTTCATAGGCTACTCTTTTCGATTAGAAGCAAGGGCTCTTTTATATGCACCATCCCACAGACAGTGTAGTACATATCACAGCATTTGATATACCAATCATGGTGCACTGGCTTGAGTAATGCCATTGAAGACCGAGTCTAGACCCTAATGTTTTATAACCTCAGACACAAGTGTCCTTCAAAATATATAAATGACCATTGTGTTTTTAAAACTGCATAGATCAGCCTTAAAACAGCTATAAAACTATCTGTTCTAGTTCTCATATGCAGTACCGGGAACAAAAATGCTCTGTAGTTCCCAAAATCCAATATTTTAGAACTGCTTTTAAAGTCTTCTCTCATTGTTTTTGGATAAAACGTTCACAGTAACCCACTACATTTCACGACCCTGCTAAGTTTCTAGTCGGTCATTTAATCAGGTCATCTGTAATCTATTGGAATTCTAATATCCAGAGCTAGTTTGGTCAATGAATTATCCATCTGACCCCATGCTTACAAAATTCTAAAGTCTTCACTCGAGGCTTTAGTTAACTCTCACACATTCATAGTGTCATTTCTTTGAACTGTTCTACAACAAGCATTCTGAAAGTAATATACTTTTGTTTCTTTCAACTTGTTTTCATGCTTGTATCTAATTAAGGTTCAAGCACGCTGTCCTGGGCATACACCTCAACTATATAGGCTGTCTGTCCAGGACAGTGGGTTAGTTGTTAGTGGTTAGTGAGAGAGAAGAAGGTGTAGTGGACCCACTAAGTCATTAAAACTCACTCTGGGTGAGGGCCGGTACTGGGATGCGAACCCTGTACCTACCAGCCTTATGTCCGATGGCTTAACCATGACACGACCAAGGTCGATGTAATGTAAGGTTCATAACTCTGCAAAAATGGGCAGAAAACACCAGGAATGTTAAACTTGATTTGTAACAGTACGTGATAAATCTATACACAGAATTTCAGCTCATTATTTTGAGGCATGGGGATGGGGATAGGGGGAGTAAAAAAACCAGCTTATCTAGAAAAGATGGGAGAACAGAAAGACAGAAACAGAACCTATGATTCCATCAGGTTGGACTGGTAAGGGATTATCTAATGTCTATTCAGATGTAATATTAAAAGCCAGCTTGAAAGCATCTATAAGGCTGCTAAGATACTTGGTTCAAGCAACAATTATTCATACACACTGGCTACAAAAATGTATTAAATTGAATTAAATTAAATTAAATGTGTTCTTGTCATTGTATTCTATTATCTGTAATACATGCTACTGTAACTTGGATCTGATCAATATAGAATCAGTTGTGGAATGAAAAAAGAGAAGAGATTATAGTTTAGATAATTGTTTAAAAATATAATATAATATCAATTCTTGTACAGTGTATGCAGTACATACTGTATAGCAGTACACATTGTATAGCAGTACATATTGTAAGCACCACATTTAAGTCTTAGCAGGAAGTACTGTACTGCAGTACATATTGTAAGCACCACATTTAAGTCTTAGCAGGAAGTACTGTACTGCAGTACATATTGTAAGCACCACATTCAAGTCTCAGCAGGAAATGTGTATTGCTGTACATATTGTAAGCACATCATTTAAGTCTCAGCAAGAAGTACTGTACTGCAGTACATATTGTAAGCACCACATTTAAGTTTCAGCAGGAAGTACTGTACTGCAGTACATATTGTTCAGGAGTACATGTTGTAAGCACCACATTTAAGTCTCAGCGGGAAGTACTGTACTGCAGTACAGATTGTTCAGCAGTACATATTGTAAACACCACATTTAAGTCTCAGCGGGAAGGACTGTACAGCATTACATATTGTAAGCACCACATGTAAGTCTCAGCGGGAAGTACTGTATTGCAGTACATATTGTAAGCACCACATTTAAGTCTCAGCAGTACATATTGTAAGCACCACATTTAAGTCTCAGCGGGAAGTACTGTACAGCAGTATATATTGTAAGCACCACATTTAAGTCTCAGTGGGAAGTACTGTACAGCAGTATATATTGTAAGCACCACATTTAAGTCTCAGCGGGAAGTACTGTACAGCAGTACATATTGTACAGCAGTACATATTGTAAGCACCACATTTAAGTCTCAGCGGGAAGTACTGTACAGCAGTACATATTGTAAGCACCACATTTAAGTCTCAGCGGGAAGTACTGTACTGCAGTACATATTGTAAGCACCACATTTAAGTCAGCAGGAAGTACTGTCTTGCAGTACATATTGTTCAGGAGTACATGTTGTAAGCACCACATTTAAGTATCAGCAGGAAGTACTGTATTGCAGTACATATGTACAGCAGTACATATTGTAAGCACCACATTTAAGTATCAGCAGGAAGTACTGTATTGCAGTACATATTGTACAGCAGTACACATTGTAAGCACCAAATTTAGCAGGAAGTACTGTACTGCAGGGCTCAAACTTAAGAATTTGTTACCTATCGTAATCCTGAAATATGGTTTCTGCCTACCGACTGCAGTTTTAAACCTGTAAGTTCTTTAACAAATATAAAAACCAAATATATCCTTTCAAGTGATTGCAGTAATTTGTATTTAGCTGCAAAAAACCTGCTATTGGTCATGCCATTAACTTTTGGCAGTTCATATGATAGCTATGATAATTGCTTTTGGTACTGTCATTAAGTTTGAGCTCTAGTACAGTGTTGTAAGACACGGAGAGGACCACATACTTATAGTACTGACCATGACTCTTTTTATGGTAACAATCAGGGCTTCTAGACTTTATAAAAATCCACTAGTCATAGAATCAGTGATTTTAAAAATGTACTAACCATGATTAAATATTCACTAGCCCTACATTAAATAAATACAATTTTACTAATAGTAATATGAGATATGTCACCTAAAGGGGGAGATTGAGCTTAAAGATCTTTAGATTGGACTGGAAAGGGGCCAGGATATTCATATGTACAAAATATGTAAATGCAGAATTTGACACAGTTTATTTTACTCACTAGCCATCAGGCTAGTTGTAGTTATTATTTACTAGCCCAACACTGAATATCACTAGCCATGGGAGTGGGTCTACCATAATCTAGAAGCCCTTAAACAGAAATGTGCACTCCATCCATATGCAACTGGTTTTCATACTTGTCTGTGGCCTGTATTGTTTCTGTAAGTCGTGAACAGTAATATTCATTAGCTATTCACTTCAGTGTATTTATATATGGTTTAAAATCACTGAAGTTGATGATATTTGTACAGTCGTATTTAGGAAGTTATGTATGATGTTTTATCAGACTGTGAGATGCAAGTTTTATGATGGTGTAGAAGAAGTGGTTGGAGTAGCGATAGAGATACTTTGATACAGGAAATATAAAAAATCGTAATTAGATGATGCAGATCATATTTTGTTAACATGAGATAATTGCATTAAACACCAGGGTGCCTATTTTTGAAGCTAGCTTAGCGCTACAATATTGTAAAACCATCATAGGTTCTGGCATGTGTTGTAGCGACATCTTCGTCTACAACGATTTATGATATCATAGGCTAAGATGGCTACAAATATTTGTAGCCTGGTTTAATAAATAGTGATAAACTGGGCACATGTGATATGTTTTAGAATTAAATTATTGTTTTTTTTTGGTTCAGATTTGATGATGAATCTATCATCTGGCAACAAAGTGAAAACACTTCAGAATAGTAAAATTGAAAATTTTATTTGAAATAAAAAGAAACTTAACAAAGTGTGTTTTGTTGACTGAATATGTACTAGTGAACACTACTGCGATAATTTTATAACGTTGACTGCTACATAGGTATTGATGCATTCCTATGCATTTTAAGTAACCAATGACCTTATTGCAATGTTATTAGATACACTTGGTACATTGGTTGCATTTCAAATAGCAATTGACAGAGTGACAGAACTTTCAGTTATTATCTTTTCAGTAAAAGTTGTAAGGTAAAAACGTCTTTTTTAATTTGTAAATTTTCTTATAGGTTTTAAAATGATAATGTGTGATCTTTGTTAAACAGAATTATTGAAATTTGTAAATTTTCTTATAATTAAATTAAGTATAATATAATGTTAATCTTTGTTAAACCTGAAAATATGGAATTATTCCTCTTGAGCAACATGAGAGAATATTTGTCATAGGCATCAAAAACTTATAGATATTTGCAAAGTTGAGCATACCCTGAAAGAACATTTAATCTTTGCATACATACTAGTTATTAAGAAGTATGTACACAATAGTGTGTATCAATCCACAATAGGATATTGCGCAGCTGGTTAAACACATCGTGCCGAATTTACGAAGTCTGTAAATTCACCCATGATTTTTAAATAGTCGATAAATATATATCATATATACCAGCACATAAAATTACATAAAATGGACAGTTTATATTTTGGATATGGAAAAAAAAGAAGACTTTTGGTGTACAAAATTAGCTCTTTTTTTCTAACCAGTCCGAATTATATTAGTTTCATGTTTAGTTGGGTATGTAAGGTATGTAACCAACCTGGTTGTAATTTTATAAATTATAGTTGTTCTATTGGCATATTGTAGGGGCTGCCTTTCCAATGTGTACCCTGTAATAATGGTGCTCTTTAGGGAATTTGAAATTAAAGAACTTTTGTTTTCATGGCAGCACCCCCCCCCCCCCCCCGCCCTAAAAAAGAAAACAGAAAAGAAGTCAACAACATTAATCGAAATCCAAATGAATAGTTTGTCACAACTTCACCATTTATGGATCTACCCATACTATTTTTCTCAACTTTGCCAGTGATCTCTCAGGCTGAAAAATCTTTTGGGAATCATTAGTGCTACATGTATGTAATATATGCTTTAAGAAATTAATAAATAAAAACGTATCACTCGTTTCTGATTAATAATGTTCACTTTGAAAAAATATTTGCCCTGCAGTCTACGTATGTATCACTGTTTGGGTCCATGCACTCTAGCGTGGCCACGTTAAACCGGTTTGATCCGCGACAAGACACCTTGCTGAGGTTACCACGGCGACAGAGGTAGTACTGCGTGCACGTGCTGTCATTCCAGTCGGGGTAAGAGTACTCCGAAACGTCGGATGGACACGGGTAGCGTGGACAGTCAGGGTACAGGGTACTAGTTTCTGTTAGAAGAAGAAAGCACATTTGATTCGATGACATAGATAGCAAGATACTTGATTCTAATGTCACATTGATGACGAAATTTAGTTGCTAATTCCGTTTTTTTAATAATCAATACAAAACTGTCAAAAAACCACTGTGGCCGGTTCAAAAATTTAGTTAGCGTAAGCAGTGGTAAGCAGAAATTTTCGGCATCGGCCTTTGTGGTGTTGTGGTTAAGCCATTGAATATAAGGCTGGTAGGTACAGGGTTCGCAACCCAGTACCGACTCCCACAGAGAGCGAGTTTTAGCGACTCCGTGGGTAGGTGTAAAACCACAAATACATTGACTTTCACTGTCCCACGGTCCCAGACATACTGCCCAGATATACTGCCCAGATAGTTGAGGTATACCCAGGACAGCGTGCTGGAACCTTAATGCATATAAGCACGAAAATAAGTATCAAAGAAAAAACATTTGTTCAAAACCAAGGACTAAATCGATGCAAATAATAATTGGGAAATATAATGTTGGGACTTGATTGACAACAACCAAAGGTATCCGTTCATAACCAAATCTAGTTGATTTAACCTTTGTACCAACAATTAAAATATGTTAAACTAACCCAGGGTTAATTTAAAGGGTCATTCCTGAGTTTGCTGCATAGTAAGATATTTTCGACTAATACAATATTTCTATGATTACTTTCATATTAAATATATTTTCCAGTTTAGAATAACAGTGTGTATATTCAATGTGTTTCTGATCGTCTTAATATTTGTAAGAAAGCTTAACTGGATTTTGTCTTCAAATAATTTCGTACGTACAAAAATAAATTTTTGGAAATGAAAAGAAATTTAACTTAATACAAATATTAAAACAATTAGACACATGTTTAATATACAGCCACTAATATTTCATGCAAAAAATATATTTCATATGTAATTACAATCGTTAAAAAGTCTCTGTTAGTCGATAACATCTTTAATATTGTAGCAAACTAGGAAAGAAAGAAAGAAAGAAATCTTTTATTTAATGACGCACTGAACACATTTTATTTACGGTTATATTGGGTCAGACAAATGGTTAAGGACCACACAGATACTGAGAGAGGAAACCCGCTGTCGTCACTTCTTGGGCTACTCTTTCCGATAGCAGCAAGGGATCTTTTATATGCACCATCCCACAGACAGGATAGCACATACCACGGCCTTTGATATACAAGTCGTGGTGCACTGGCTGTGACGAAAAATAGCCCAATGGGCCCACCGACGGGGATCGATCCCAGACCGACCGCGCATCGAGCGAGCGCTGTACGTCCCTCCCCAGCAAACTAGGGAATATCGCTTTAACTGTGAAGAACTGGACCAAGAATGATACCTGTTTCACACAGTGCCCCGGTGAATCCCTGTAGACACTGACAGGTGAACGAATCGCCACTTTCCAGGCAGTAGCCGCCGTTAAGACACTGGTTGGGAAAACACGACGAACGGCCATCCACTGGGTAAATAATAACAAAATACATTAGTTAGCATGTGCATGCAGGTACATTTTTGATTAGAAAGAAAATATAATGTTTTATTTAACGACACGCTCAACACATTTTATTTATGGTTATATGGCATCAGACAAATGGTTAAGGACCACACCTATTTTGAGAGGAAACCCGCTGTCGCCACTTATGGGCTACTCTTTTTGATTAGCAGCAAGAGATCTTTTATTTGCGCTTCCCACAAGCAGGATAGCACAAACCATGGCCTTTATTGAACCAGTTATGGATCACTGGTCGGTGCAAGTGATTTACACCTATCCGATGATCCTTGCAGAGCACTCAGTCAGGGTTTGGGCGGGCAGCATAGCCCAGTGGTACAGTACCCGCCTGATGCGCGGTCGGTCTAGGATCGATCCCCGTCAGCTAACCACTGGGGTTTTTCTCGACATAACCATATGTCCGACGCCGATATAACCGTAATTGCAATGTGTTAAGTGTGTCGTAAAACAACAAAAAAATAAATAATAATAATTAAAAAAAAACACTCGGGGTATGAAGTTGGTATCTGGATCCACCGCCACCGAGGCCGCTCATTTTTTATTTTTTATTAATCACTTAGTTTGGCATATGATTATGAACAGCTCTGATGGAAATAAGATCTACTAGTTTTATATGGACTGTGAGAGCAGATATGCTGGTGAATTACTTTTCATTTGAAGCACAGTTTTGAAAATTAAGAAAAAAAAGTTGTTTTTTTTTTTTTTAAAAGATAAGCGTTATCCCAGCATCGCTTGAATCCACATTTGATCTTACATAACACAATTTAGGTGGTCCGTTGTGTTAAAAAGTTCCTGTCATAAAGTAATAAATAACTACAACATTAAACCTGAAGATTAGTTTATATAAACTATAAAACCAATAAAATATTTACCTATGTCACACCGAGTCCCTGTAAAACCTTGTTGACACTGGCACGAGAAACTGTTCCCCGACTGTAAACAAACGCCATTGTTGCTGCACGGATTCGGAGAACATGGTAACCCGCCGGTTGCTGAATGAAACAGTAATGTTAACATAAATTTCTGTTAATAACACACACACAAAAAATAAGAAAATAAACGTACACATATATCAGCAACATACACAGGACAACACCCATAGGCTAGTCGCCGATTTATAAACCAAATCTGGCCATTTGTATACCCACGTCCTTACAATGTTCTGTAACACTAAACCACAACCTGATATCGCGTAACCCTTATACTTATAGAACGGCCTGGGCGTAAAAGAAGTTATATCTCGTTCTAGCCAGTGCTCCAGAACTGGTGCAACAAAGACGGTGGTATCCTGTCTCTGGGATGGTGCATATAAAAGATCCCTTGCTGCTAATCGAAAAGAGAAGCCCATTCAGTGACGACAGAGGGTTTCCTTTCTCAGTATCTGTGTGGTCCTTAACCATATCTCCAACACCATATAACCGTAAATAAAATGTGTTGAGTGTGTCGTTAAATAAAACATTCCTTCTAATATTTCATTTATATTGGCAGAGAAACAGTTTATGTATGTAATGTTAACAATACAGAAACGTCAAGAAATTATCATATAATTGTTAATGATGAATTGCATACTGGAAGAGTAATTATGATATGGACAGGACAAGCGAGTAAGACATTCTGGACAAATTGCCATGCATCTGTATGCAAGATATGGTTCGGACAAGGATTAGTAGGTCACAGTGACCTAGTAATAATACGCGACACATCTCCATCCCAAGATGTTCCTACATGTGAGGTTTGATGGTACTGTATGCAAAATATGATCTGAACAAGGATTAACTGTTATGTGCGGTATACCGTGAAAAGTAGGTCACAGTGACCTAGTAATAGTACACGACACACCGCTATCCCAAGTTATTCATACATGGAATGTTTGATGGTCCTGTATGCTTTTGTATGCAAGATATGGTCCGGACAAGAAAGTGTTAACAGATGGATGGATGGATGGATAGATGGATGGGTGGATGGATGGATGAATGGATAGATGGATGGATGGAAGGATGGATGGACAACATACTATCATAATACGACCAACAAACAATCAATTCAAACACTTGTGATAGGAGCCATGAAGTTGAATGAGCCATATCACAAATACCTATGTCACAACGAGTCCCTGTAAAACCTTGTTGGCACTGGCACGAGAAACTGTTCCCCGACTCGAAACAAACGCCATTGTTGCTGCACGGATTCGGAGAACACTGTGAGCCACTTGGTCCTGAAACAAACAGAAATCGTAATACGAATAAGTAAACTTACATGTCAGCAACCTACACAATAACGTAACAACACTATAGGCTAGTAGCGAATTTAAACAATGAGATATCAATTGAGCAGCCCTCCTTGAAATGGGCGAGATGTAGCCTAGTGGTAAAGCTTGATGTGCGGTCGGTTTGAGATCGATCCCCGTCAGTGGCGCATTGGGCTATTTCTCGCTCCAGACAGTACACCATGACTGGTACATCAAAGGTCGTGGTATGTGCTATCCTGTCTGTGAGATGGTGCATATAAAAGATCCATTGCTGCTAATCGTAATAGAGTAGCCCGTGAAATCGAGACAGTGGGTTTTCCTCCCTCAATATCTGTGTGGTTCTTAACCATATGTCCACTGCCATATAACCGTAAATAAAATGTGTTCAGTGCGTCGTTAAATAAGCCATTTCCTTCCTTCCTTCCCTCCTTGAAATAATAAACGATACCGATTTACCCTTTGATAAAGATGCAAGATTAACTGATTTATCCTTAGATGCTGAGCGGGCAGCATAGCCCAGTGGCACAGTGCCCGCCTGATGCGCGGTCGGTCTAGGATCGATCCCCGTCAGCTAACCACTGGGGATTTTCTCGACATAATCATAAGTCCGACGCCGATATAACCCTAATTATAATGTGTTGAGTGCGTCGTTAAACAATAATAATAATAATAATAATAATAATAATAATAATAATACCTTAGATGCTGAATTACCCCAGGAATGGCATCACTTACCACTTGATCGCCAGGGAATGTTAAAGTTTGTGTTATTTAATAACACCACTAGAGCACATTGATTAATTAATTATCGGCTATTGGATATTAAACTTTTGGTAATTCTGACACGTAGTCATCAGAAGAAACCCGCTATATTTTTTTCTTCAAATGCAGCAAGGTCTTTTTTATATGCACTTTCCCACAGGAAGGAAGACACATACCACGGCCTTTAACTAGTTGTAGTGCACTGGTTGTAACGAGAGAAAATATCAGTTGAATGGATCCACTGAAATGAATTGACCATCATAACAGTTACTAAAATGTACCCACTGTAACAATTATAATATGTCCACTGTAACAATTATAATATGTCCACTGTAACAATTATAATATGTCCACTGTAACAATTATAATACGTCCATTATAACAATTTCGGATATATTTCCACTATACAAATCACTGAAATGATATACATTGTATCCACTATTACAATTACTGAAATGATATGTCCACTATATGAATCACTCAAATGATATGGCTTCTATTACAATAACTATAATGATATGGCTTCTATTACAATAACTGAAATATATGGCTTCTATTACAATAACTATAATGATATGGCTTCTATTACAATAACTGACACATATGGCTTCTATTACGATAACTATAATGATATGGCTTCTATTACAATAACTGAAAAATGTGGCTTCTATTACACTAACTATAATGATATGGCTTCTATTACAATAACTGACACATATGGCTTCTATTACAATAACTATAATGATATGGCTTCTATTACAATAACTGAAATGAATGGCTTCTATTACAATAACTATAATGATATGGCTTCTATTACATTTACTGAAATTATACATCCACTATTACAATTACCGAAATGGTATATCCACTATACCAATCACTAAAATGATATATCCACTATTACAACTACTGAATGATATATCCACTATTACAATTACTAAAATGTTATGTCCACAATGACAATAACTGAAATGATATATCCACTATTATAATTACTGAAATGACATATCCACTATTACAATTACTGAAATGGTATATCCACTAAACCAATCACTAAAATGATATATCCACTATTACAATTACTGTATGGTGTCCTCCCATAAGACAGACGTCCCATAACGCAAACGCGTTAAAACAACACAAGACCCATTACTAATTACCTGCCGTTTACCTTGAATAATACATGTAGTAAATAATGGAATAGTCGGATACAATTAAATACAAAACACATAACAAAATTATATAAAATTAGATTTATTTATACACATACATATACCCAGGATACACATTTTAACATGTCTCACGATTCAATTTTCTGTCTGTTCCACAATTTATACTAATTTTAACAGATGTCCAACGGCATCCAAGAACTGAATGGGCGTTTTCTGTTCAAGGGTTAGTTGCGCCTTCAATCTCACGATTCTGTTTTCATTCTGCTTATACACTCTCTTTCTTGGTGGTGGGGCAGCTCCAAAGTTTATCTGTCTCAATTTAGCACGTTCGGAGGTCTCTATTCCTTTGATTAATTCTACAAATCGGTATATGTTTGGATGATGAACTTGGATTGAACGATTCATTCTGGAATGAAATCCCTCCAGATTATTATTTGTTCTTGGGCCAGTGATCAGATGACGGTTCCATACAATCAAAGGGAATCTGGAGTCATCGTCTACCCATGTTAAAACAACATAATCAT
>JAECMU010214199.1:0-11541 GCA_016106625.1 Dracogyra subfuscus | reverse complement strand
GCAAAGTGACGTCATTGTGATGACGCTTGACGTGTATACACGTCAACGGCAGTAAACGGGTTATATCAATGATCAAAACTACTTTCATGGATTTACTTAACGTTAAGAATCATACTCTGCAGTAGCCTTGTGTAAAGTTTCAAATACGATGTCACATAATTTGTAAATAATATAGATCTATGATGTCAATAAATAAAATGTGCTAACTGTAGTAAAAATAAAAAGGGAATTACCCATTTAAACATTCCGGTCCAGGTCATACACATGTGGAATAAAAAATAAATTTATCACATGGTTTCAAAATATTTTTATCACTATAGTAAGATTGAATAGGTATGTAATAAAATTACAAACCTTTTCTGCCTCATCAATAAACTTGCAGAAGTCTGCATACGTTTTACAGTAGAAACCGACAGTGCAGCTGGGATCCATCTTAGAAAAAGACAACTTCCTCGGGGACACACAGTGGAAAGTCTGCATCAATTAAAACAATAACAAATTAATTTTTAATTTGTTTTAAACAATATTAATTCAAATAAATGAAGTGGATCAGCAAACAGACAATAAGCCTAGATATAAATGCATTTTTTTTTATAGATCATATTCCTGTCCTGGACGAAGAAGCTGGCGTAAGTTGATACCTGTGCCCATGACAGGCGTGCGTTACAACAGTTTGCTCTGAATATGCACATTAAACTCTATGATCTGACCAAGCAGGCTGCTATTTCAAGCCCTGTTATACACATACATATGTTTCAATCAATATACATGTTGTTCTTTTTTCAGTGTCTGATCTTTAACGGTAATAGTTTAAGGTATAGTTTAACTGTTTGAGTAAAATTCACCACTATGCTTACACCATAAACTGTTTATATGAATTTTCACTAATTCATATACACTTGTCGAACACCCAATGGCCAACTTGTCATTGCATTGGAGTGTCATCCATTCATTATACAAGGGTGTGAAGTCTAATAAAATTGAAAAACCTCTGTGGGATTTGGTCATACTTAAAACATCTTAATTTTAAAATGTGTATGTTTTTGATAATCTGTAACACCTATAATATCAAACAAGTCTTCAGTTCATATCGTTTTAACAAAATAGATTGTTGAATTTTGTACATCCTTCACTTTCATTCCAGGAATATAACAATTTAACAATATAGATTGTTGAATTTTGTACATCTTTCACTTTCATTCCAGGAATATAACAATTTAAGGCTAGCAAGCAGGTAAAGAACTACCAATTTTTACACCTAAGGACGTAATAAAATAAATGCAAGATGGGAAAATTTTATTTTATATTTTCAAAACATTGGAAATAATGCAAATTGGGGTGGGCTGTTATTCTCAATGTTTTTTGTGTGTGTGTGTGTGTGTGTGTGTGTGTGTGTGTGTGTGCACACATATATAAAATTTTAAGAGTTATTTTATTATCATCTAATTTTACTTTAATTTGATGATAGTATAACTATATCAGACTACTGGTATCTGAAGAAACCAAAAATAAATAATGTCACAAGCTTTAGATAATAAATGTTGATGACATGAAATACACATTTGATATGATTTTGTAATGGCAAAAACCAACGACCAGGTTACTCAGTCTTCAAAGACATTTTCCATTTGAGACACCATCCATTACATTGATATAATATGACCGAATGTTAGTGAGAAAAACAGTGAAATAATTTAGTTAAAGATTGATTTGTTTAACACCACCAATAGAGCACATTAATTTTATTGATTTATCATCAGCTATTGGATGTTAAACATTTGGTAATTTTACATATGCAGTCTTAGAGAGTCTTTTATATGCATTATCAAAGAGACAGGATAACACATACCATGGCCTTTGATATACCAGTTTTGAGCACTGGCCGGAATGAGAAATAGCACAATGTGCCCACCGATGGGGATTGATCATAGACTGACATCACATCAGATGACATCTTTACCACTGGGATACATTGTTCCCTTTGAAAGAGGGATGTCACACACCCAGCACTGTCTGAATTATTTACATTACCAGACACTTTGTCAAATACTAGTACATGTATTAGCCTTTCATGGGTGTAGGGGGAGTCATTTATTTCAAATTTCTGTATTTGCATGTGGACTATAGCAAATAATGTTAACTACTCATCAACTGACATGAACGGGGAAGTCGGGTGCTGTTGTGTTCACCATGTCCTGACAATAATGAGGATCCATGTAGATCAGTTTGTCCTCTGAAAAACAAACAATAGTATTAATTTGAAGGCACAACTATACTCTTAGTTTGTCCACCAATCTTATTATTTCTAATGCAAAATAAGCATGCACAACTATACTGCCAAATTTGTCTCCATATGTTATAATATGGTTTTATTGCAAAATAAACTATACAAGTTGTCAAACTTGTCTCACAATCCTATAACATTGATTTTACTAAAAATTAACCAGTTGTAAATATATTCAATGCTGCATCTTTTATCACAGAAAAAATCTATATAAAGACATATTTAACAGTTACCTAGTTGTAAATATATTCAGGATTGCAGTTTTTATCAAGGAATAAATTTACATACAGACATATTCCACAGTTATTCAGTAATACAGCTGTCTTAGTTCTTAACACACATTTTGTTTGTTTATTAAAGAGATGAAAGCAGAGCTTCAGAAAATGTCACCAAATTATCTCAAAACATTTAGCTATTTTGCAATGAAATATCAATGATTACACACAGTGTGTTTGCAAATTAAAAATAAAATTTAGCAACTGTTCTTAAAATTAGCAACTACCAACAGGCAAGTCAAACCCCTCTTCAAAGGTTGCCCACATGGCAACAAAAATCTTTATACAGTCACAATGGGGAATGAGTGAATGTTGAGCTTTGTATTCATCATAGTGGTGTGCAGTTAACCGTAGAATCAATTCATTTTTGGTTATAGACGAAAACCAAAAAAATATAATCATGGAGATAGAAAAAAAAGTATTTGAAATTTGCCATTTTTAGCCCAGCTCATCTGAAATGAAAAATATATAAATTCTAGGCAAGTCAATATCAAACTCCACTTCTGATAATAATCTGCCAAATGATTCTTATTTTTGCATTTTGTAATGTTAATTTGCGAATTTGGTACACATTTTGAACATTGTGTGATGTCATTTGTAATGCAAACATGTCATTATTTTAAAGTGGCAAAAATGAGGCAGTTCCAAAAAGCCTGTTTGTCTGTGAACATAATGCCTATTTTACTGCATTATTTGTTTGAACCTTTCATTTATACCTGTACTTTATTATCTGTCCCCGTATGGTGTTTCCAGCGGGATTTTCAATAAAGGCTATTTTAGTTAATTTTCAAGACAAAAAATAGATTTACTGTTAACACTGCAATCAAAAAAAAATGTATTTGTATGAAACTGAGAATTAAGATAAATGGTTTGCTAAAGTTAATGCAGATTACAAACATGTATATGAAAATAATGTTATATTGTAGAAGGATAGAAAGAATGATTGTAATCTGCATGGTTTAATTGGTTAACTATGTTTAAAGTGAATGGTATTTTATTTTATTAACTGACACTAAAATATTGCTCTATGTCTAAAATAAATGTTTTCTTATAGTACATGTGTATGTTGTTTACATGCTGATTAATATATTTATTTTACAATTTGAAAAAGTTTAAGTTGGGCAAGTGAAAAAAGCCCAAGGTCAAGTGAATGTGTTGTCAAATGGGTTTTTTTCTTAAGCACGAACCTTATTGCGGGGTATAGAAAACTAGGGAATTGCTGAGAGGAAGTTCATCACAGAACAAATACAGGAACTGTTTTTGATTAACACTAAAATCTGGGATGCCTTATAAATCTGGAGGATTTACCAGTACATCCATGTTAACAGAAAATCCACAAACCAGTGAATAAAATGATTTTAAAATCAGAGTTTTCTCTTATGATTTTTAAAAATGGTCATTAGGACTTTACCCTGTTTCAAGATTTACATCGCAATAAATAAAAACACAACTACTGTCGTGATTTGAACTTCCCATTTGACAGTCTGTGACATGAACGAGATTTAGATTAAATATTTATTAGAAAACAAATCTCTATAATATACTGCTACAGTCTGAAACAATCATGATGGGATTCAGACATGCTGTTGGGCTCCAACTTAAGAATTTGTTATATACAGAATTTTTTTAAATCAGCAACACTTTTGAGACCTGCCTATGCCAATTTTAAATCGGTAACTTTTTTAACAAATATATAAAGAAGTAGCATAGTCCCTTCATTTGAGGCCAATAATTTTGTTTTGTCTCAAAAATAAAATCATTAGTGAAGCCCCTGACCCATGGCAGTTCATATTGTATCTAAGGTCGACGACAGTCATTTTTTTGCAGCCTTGTTTTGGCTTCGTACACAGTAAATAAAACATATCCAACGGTAAAAAAATTTATATGATATATTTGACGAAAGGTACTTTTTATTTATTTCATCTTTTGAAATTTAAAATTAATATTTTGTCCAGAATTACGAAAAATAACAAAATACCAACCTGTAAACAACGTTGTCCACTTGTTGTAATAATGTAGTTAATTCTGAATTTGAATGACATCAGTATTCCAATGAAGTCACTTTGAATCACCTTACAATAGCCATACACTGGGTACATGTCGCTTCTGTTTTAAGAATGCTGGAAAAATTCCAATGCAAACTTGCTATTGAAATGTCTTTGTTTCAACATTACTAATGCATCTGAACATGTTTGAAGAAAATCTTGTGATTAAAAAATTGTACCTTTTACTAAATATGGATTTCAAGTGAAATTACGGTAAGATATGCTATATTAATTTTATTGTGTACGAACCCAAAACAAGGGTGCGAAAAGTGACTGTCGTCGACCTTACAGCATGTTGTTAAGATCGAGCACTTTACTAATTCTGAATGCTATTTTTACCTTGGAAGCCCACGAAGTACATGGAATGTTTCGGCTTTCCGCCGATGACTCCCACACAGTTGTTGTGACTCAGCATGCTCTGTACACACGGAATATAGATCTCATTGAGACTCTCTCCGCCCAGTCGCATCGGAATCAGGATGATCACCGCCCGCTTCCACTCATCATGTGTAGACTTTGCAGCAGGTGCCTTGGATTCTGACATTTCAGATGAAGAGCTTGAGGTAAAACTAGACTTTCTGTTGGCAGTGCACAGGTCAACAACATCCTGAATGTAGACTGAAAATGCAAAACATAATGTGTTGTAATGTTGGAATACAGTCGTCCTACAGGCGGTAAGTGGTGGGAATTTCCACATCAGTTCTATCAGTAGGATACTGGAATGTCAAACAGAGGGTTTGTGGTTCAAATCCCTTCAGTATAGGTTAAAATTTTTGTATCTTTTATACATATCAATAGTGATACATTAATGTCAACACGTATATGTTACAGATAAACAAAACAAATTTGAACATATTAGCTCTTGTAGAACAATGGAATGTCCAACAGAGGGTTTGTGGTTTGAATCTCTTCAGTGTAGGTTTTTGGGTGGGTTTTTTTAACTTGTTATACATATATCAATAGTAATACATTATTAAAGTCAACATGTATATTTTACAGATCATACATAAAAATCATGAACCTGTTTTTTCTACCAGCTCTTGTAGAACATTGTAATGTCAAACAGAGGGTTTGTGGTTCGATTCCCTTCAGTGTAGGGTTTTTTCTCTAAGTTGTTATACATATCATTAGTGATCCATTAATGTCAACATGTATACATGTTACAGAACATAAAAAAATAATTCTGAACCTGTTTATACAAAGTGTCCGGTTGTTAGATTGTCTAGGTCAATACACGGTTTGGGTTCCACCATCACTGAACTACATTTATTGAATAAATTCTAAATATAATGCTGCTTTATAAGATAGTACCCTCGTCCATGTGAGTTCCTGTGGAGAAGCAGAACAGATGACCAAACATGTCTTCCAAGACAGCAAAAATCTACAGCAGCTGAGGGACACTACCTGGACAACTAAAACAACACTTCAGAAGAAGCTGTACAGTACAGAAAGTGATCTACAGAGGACAGTATCATTCACTGTCACAGCTGGCCTCTAACATGTGGTCAACAAGCAAACCAAAAGAATAAGATGCTGCTTTCAAAATGCTTTGTTGCACTATTTCATACACAGTAGACGTCTCTTTTAAACTAGTGGACTGACAAAATGTATCGGTGTAAGAGTGTCAGATTATATGTCACCCAAGCTATTATCAGAGGACAGGACTTTGAAATCAAGCCAGTTTACAAAGAAATCCAGATTACACAGATTGGGCACAGTCCACTGTATTTAAGTAAACTAGAAAAACAAAACCATGTACCAAGTTATTAGCCAGTTTCAGAAAGTGAACTAAAACTGTCTCAAGTTTCTGTACAAATGACTTGTGTTAATACTTTAACCTTGGCCAATGTGTGACAAAAAGATTATTAATTTTTATTTAGCATTAATCTAATTCCTACCTGTGCAGTCATGAGCTACATACAAACAAATATCACTCAAGATGGGCAAAGACTGTTCTGCTTTAATCAGTGCATCTCTGAAAACAATATAAAAGCATCACATGCATACTGTTTAAAAGTAAAATAATGTTTTATAAAATAAATATCAAACAGATATTTCATCATAGGTTTCAAAATTCTCTGTATCTACAATGTACATGTAGCTATTAAAATATTCACCCAGCCTGTCTAATATGTTTGTATTTGAAACTGTTAGAGTCTAGACTCAAGACTAATAGTGTGTGAAACAGTAGTAATGTCATGACAATGTCATAACAATTGTATACGAGTGACATCATTAACGGTTGACTCTGGACTTTTAAAAGTTTTATAAGCACGGGCCCAGAGGTTGCATCCCTTTAATAATAGTGTATGATTATGTGTTGTGTCTGTAATGCTGGTTTCATCTCTGATGCCCATCAGTCATACAAACAGCTTCATCAGATTTGATTTCCTTGCATAATTTTAACTACTTATTTATATAACTCATTATCATAATACAAAACAATAAATAAATAAAAAGATCTAGTGTGTCACTGTGACTAATTTAGGCATATAAATAAACTATGACTTTGTATCACTATAGAGAATTAAAGGGACTATCCTGAGTCTGTTACACTATAACATGTTTATGACTAAAGATCTGTTTTTGATGACTAAAATTACATGTTAAAGTTATTTTCCTGTTATGATCCTAGAGCTTTGTGCATGTACAGACATTTCCTTTCAGTTCCATGCTAATGCTGATGCATAGCTTCTCTACTCTGACTTCAGTGGACTTGGTTTGAGTTTGGAGTTTTTATTCTCCTAGGAGAGTTCTTACTAGGATTCTGAACCTCTCCAGCCCAGTTTTGATTTTCGAGAGAGTTGTCTTTCTTGACTCTTGTCTGCCCGACCCATATTAATTTAGTCTCTACCCTTTGACCAGTCCAGCTTGGGTGACTCTTAACAGGAGCTGATGTTCCAGCTGGCATAGCTCTCCGAGTCACGGAGACATGCAAGTTAACTCATCACATCAAGGAATGGACCATGAGATAGTACCTGCTTAGAATATCACCATTTGTATAAACATGTTTGTTGCTGTCCACATTTTACCTTCCAAATAATTTCACATTTAGAAAAAAAACCCACGAAAAAAACAAACAAATATTATATTAAACATGACTGATGCAGACACCAACACTCTTACAAACAAACACACTGCACTGAATATACATTAACAGACATTGATATTCTAAACACGAAAATTTATTTAATGTGTAATTTTAGTCACCAAAACGGTTCTGTTAGTCAAAAACATCTTACAATGGCTGGAAAGACACATAAGTATAGGGGAGGGGGTCAGTATCTTAGTGCTGGAGTAAATGCTCTTTAATTTGAGAAAAATCTAGAGATATTTGTGCAAAATATGTTAACTTGTGACCATTTTTACCATGAATTTTCATCATTCTACCCACAGAATTATTTGTAATCAATGTGAACATTTGTAGTGATTGGTTTGCAATCCTATATAGCTGTTTGGCAGTAATGCTAATATGAAAAACATTTGGTTATTCCGATTGCAGCGTTTTTGTTTAATTTGGGCAAAACCCAGCCTGTTCCCTACATAAATGGGAGCCTGTATGCCTATGGAAACAAAGGACAGTCCCTTTAAGCAGTAAGCTGCAAGTTAGAAGGACAAGACCATTATCAATATGAAGCCTGTATCTCTAGACATGACAAAGACAGTTTAATAGCTTACTACAACCCACCTGAATATGAAGGACACGGATGATGGACCGTACCAGTCACCAGGGTTTTTCCCCAACCTGCAGCCGATATCAACCAGCTTGTGAAGAGAGAAAGGCATCTTGTCTGACTCATGGTCTCCAAACCAGCGAATAATCTCGTGATAAAATGTGTTCTGCTCTCTCGTCTGTGGGCCATACACTCGCCATTCTTAAATCAGATGTTACAGATATATTGATCAATGGCCATCAGTAAAGCATACTGTAATCAATACGTATTAAAAAAAAATGTGTAGATTAATGAGGAATTTCTGATCTGATTATTTATAGCAATTAGAAAGAAAAAAATGGTAAACAATACATGACTACAAATTAAGCATATCGTTTTGCACAATTCCCAACCAGCTACCAGTATTGATAAGAAAGAAGAAAAAAAATATTTGTTTTTAAACTCATCAGTCCAAAAGCAGATTATTAACAAATTCCTTATTCAATGTCATCTTTTTAATTTAGAAATATTTTTCAGGTAACACCTAGGGATTTTTCACATTATAACTATAAAATAGATTTTTATATATGTATACTCAGTGGCATAGCCAGCATGAGGCAGAAGAGGCCTTGTCTGGAATTTCCCCAGATTTATTGAATTTTTCCCATGACATTGATATTTATTTTACAGGTCTGGGTTTGCTGTGGCAGTTTTTCCTCTCTGACTATGCCCCAGATACTCTAGTATATATATATATATATATGTGTGATATAAGGCAGACTAATTCACTTCTTAAAATACGAAATGTTCATCAGAAACATAATCAAACCTCTTCCTAGGAAGTGCAGAACAAAAGCCTGAGCAATCATCATCTGACAACTGCGAAGCATACAGCCCCAGCCACAATCTGTCGTCATTTTGGTGCCAGCCAGGGGAGAGAACTCACGACGATATGTAAACCAGATTCGACTAGAGTAGTCTTGATGAAATTCATCCACATTTTTTAGATGAGTTTTTGTATCAAGCAGTTCTCTGTCTGCAATTAAAAAAGAAAAATACTACGTGATTTTTTACCATTTGTGACTTTTATACATCGATAAATTCCTAAAAAATTAAAAACAATTCTTATATATATAATAATATATGTACACTTATGAATGCTGGTATATGTATAATTATGAGTATATATGAAAGTAAAGTTAATACAATTAAACTGCAATATTCACTTATTGGATAATGTTTACATTCATAATAATATGGTCTGTAATACATGTTATAAATATAACTTATATATTTGACAGGTCACTTTGTATACATGTCCACATTTTACATGCGGTTATACAAATGTATCCATATCAAAGTTAATTTAATGCTCCTGAACAATATACCTTCGATCTGACGGTCCCGATGATACAACTGTCCAAGCAAATATATTGGACTGTCATATCTGAAACTGGCTTTAGTCTTCATTGTCCAACCTGAAATGCAGAATTACTTTGCATCAAAGTCCTCATTCTGAGAACCTAGCTGTCATTACGAAACATTTTTGAAACTACAGTGTGTGTGTGTGTGTGTATGTACACTACTTTTTTTAACTTTATAATGTGCTTGGATTTTTATTGGTTTGCCATTCAAGGGAAGTAATTCTTCATTGTCACTGAATAATATGGAATCATCAGTTCATAAATCGACACACTTGAAAAACATTGAAGCAAAAATGACCACTGACCATACCAAATTGATAATTTTCTTTTCTCTGGGATTACGTAATTGATCAGTTCTGTAATTTTAGATGGGATAGTCTACGTAATCAAGAATTTTACAGAATTATTTACAGTATTAAAGCATGATGGCTGATAATGTCCATTACCATTTCAGGGGTGGTTGGTTATTGCACCATACCTGTGACGTTCATAATATCGATATATATTTTTCTGTCTAGATAAGTAATTAATTGCCTCGTCTGGTTACTTACCAAATATAGGAATCACAGGTGCAGGCAACTACACGACAGACCAATTAACTAAGAAAACACTTTGATTATCATTCCCATACATAAGTCAATGCATGGACAAAACATGATACAGTTATTTCAACTACTCTAACAAAGGTGGTTTATTTTGTATTGAAAAATAATATATAGTTATTGCTGGCTTACTGGAATGGATATAATTACAGAACATTGTGACAAAATCAGGTAGAGCGGGCAGCATGGCCCAGTGGTAGAGTGCCCGCCTGATGCGCGGTCGGTCTAGGGGTTTTTTCTCGACATAACCATATGTCCGACGCCGATATAACCGTAATTAAAATGTGTTGAGTGTGTCGTTAAACAAACCAAAAAAAATAAAAAAATCAGGTAGATTTGTTTCTTCAGTTCATAGACTAATTTCTGAATTGATTCATTAAGTATTATGTAACCACCAAGGAACATTTTGTTCAGTATTACATCGCTACAAATGTTTCGGAGGTTGCTACTCAATTTTATAACATTAAACAATAGTTGCTAATTGATTTTCAATTGACTAGAAATATCGTTAATTATGATTTTGACAACAAACTAGTTCTGAATTCAACATACATTTCATTATGGGAATAATATATTAATAAAGTAACTCTTCAGATACAGACTGTGGAAAAAGTACAAAGGAGTTATTAAGTGCTTCCCTAACTTAGATTATTGGAAGCCATTTAATTACCAATTATCAGCATTGATATTTAGGGCAAGTTTTTTGTTTGTTTGTTTTGGAGTTTCCTAAATCAGGGCTATAGCTTTGGCATTCACCAAATTCACCAACTGCAAATTTTAAAAGCAGTTGGCAAATTCATATTTAATTTGGCGAAAGTATTTCATGTAATAATTGACTTTTTTAAATTTTAAATAAGTGTTGATGTTTTATATTTTTCAAGTTAATAGACAATTTGGCATAATGTTTTGTTCACCCAGAGTTAGCCATGTAAATTCACACACTAAGGGGAGCTAAAAAACTTAAGTTATTTTTCTTGAACTAGTCTCTTGAAAATGATGGGGAGCCAGAGTGCCAGCTCTTATTAAACACTATGGCCTGAGATTATAAACACTGAAGCCTGAGATTATAAACAATGAGGCCAGAAATTATAAACATAGAGGCCTGAGATTATAAACACTGAGGGCAGAGATTATAAACAATGAGGCCTGAGATTATAAACACTGAGGCCTGAGATTATAAACACTGAGGCCTGATATTATAAACACTGAGGCCTGATATTATAAACACTGAGGCCTGAGATTACAAACAAGGAGGCCT
>JAECMU010214178.1:0-11052 GCA_016106625.1 Dracogyra subfuscus | reverse complement strand
TCATTATTTGTAAGGTTCTCCCAGTTGTCTGCTCTCCCGATAGTGCTATTACTAGTATTAGTGTTTGACTCTGGTTTGGGGATGGGGCCCTACTTCGACCTCCATAAATTTGCCACATTTTTGAATGTGTTTAATTATTAACAATAGGTGATACTTCTCTCAAACTTATGAGACTGGCATTGTAGACATGTTATAATAGTGCTAGGTGCTATTACAACACTGATAACTGTTTATAGTTGTATTGTAAGGTAAAGTAATTGTTGTATTGTCGTACTTTTGACATTAACATGCACATGTATAATTCATATATAAACTGCCCCCTCCGATATGAAAAAAAAAAGTAGCAGCTTATACTCCGGAAAATACGGTACCTTTAATATTTCCTCGTTTTCACAACATCCCATCTTCAGTATATTTTACAACCTTCAATATATTCTAATCGATTTAAATTCACCCGTTCTTCAATATATTCTAATGAATTTAAACTCACCCTTACTTCAATATATTCTGATGAATTTAAACTCACCCTTACTTCAATATATTCTAATCAATTTAAACTCACCCTTACTTCAAGATATTCTAATCAATTTAAACTCACCCCTACTTCAATATATTCTAATGAATTTAAACTCACCCTTACTTCAAGATATTCTAATGAATTTAAACTCACTCGTACTTCAAGATATTCTAATGAATTTAAACTCACCCATTCTTCAAGATATTCTAATGAATTTAAACTCACCCTTACTTCAAGATATTCTAATGAATTTAAACTCACCCGTACTTCAATATATTCTACTCAGGGTTAGCTCTGGGCGATAAGAACATTTCACCAAATCAACATTTTAAACTATAAAAATTGCAAAAACCCAGTTATTTTCTAATAAAATAACATTTATTACATGAAATTTATTCGCCAAATTAAACTGATATTCACCATTTGTTTTTAAAATTTGCAATTGGCCAATTTGGCGAATGCCAGAGCTAGACCTGATACTACTTGAACTAACAGTAGCTTCAATAGTCTACTTGAACTTACCAACTTTAATATATTTAATTTGAACTCACCCCCTGCTTCAATATATTATATTTGAACTCACCCTTGCTTCAATATAATTATGCTATTTGAACTCAACCTCATTTCAATATATGCTATTTGAACTCTACCTCATTTCAATATATTCTATTTGAACTCACCAACTTAAATATATTCTATTTGAACTCACCAACTTAAATATATTCTAATTGAACCCACAATTGCTTCAATATATTCTACTTGAACTCACCCTTACTTCAATATATTCTATTTGAACTCAATTTTGCTTCAATATATGCTATTTGAACTCAACCTCACTTCAATATATTCTACTTGAACTCAACCTTGTTTCAATATATTCTACTTGAACTCAACCTTGCTTCAATATATTCTACTTGAACTCAACCTCACTTCAATATATTCTACTTGAACTCAATCTCACTTCAATATATTCTACTAGAACTCAACCTCACTTCAATATATTCTACTTGAACTCAACCTTGCTTCAATATATTCTAACTCACCATTGCTTCAATATATTCTACTTGAACTCACCATTGCTTCAATATATTCTACTTGAACTCACCCTTACTTCAATATATTCTACTTGAAGTTGAACTCACCCTTGCTTCAATATATTCTACTCTTCTCTCCAACTCGGTCAACTTCTCGTTCAGTGTTGCAAGTCTAGATCGACATGACATATCTAAAAAAAATAATAATAATAATATATCACAATATTATAGGTGCAGACCCTAGTTTTAACTAATAAAAAATGGACACTAAGTTTAGTTAATTTACAAACCTGTAACTCATTTGGATAACAGGGCTCGAACTTAACGGCGGCAATTGCCGTCGGTGACATATAAACTGCCGTCAGTAGGGGGCTGTCACTGATGGCACTTTTGTGCAGCTGGATAAAAATTACTGCCGTCAGTAAAGCTCTTCACTGACGGCAGAATGTATAAATGTGTATGAACATTGTCTGCCAGTATTTAACAGGACGTTTTGATCCTGGTTGGAGTTGATGGGTGTTTAGTTAGTACCACGCGATTGAACTATATTCGATTAGTCATGCGCATACCCTGTGACAGTGTTGTTGTATAATATATGTTCTCACTGCATTCTGCCTTCTCGTATTATGTAGCAACCTTTTCATGTTTGGCAGCCCCACTTGTTTTTCTACGCCCATTTATTTTTCGGCATCCTGTAATAATTTACAGCACCCAACATCGCTATTTCAAAATGCACTTTTTTTCACACTGAAAAACATCAAATAGTCTGAACACTGGACATCAAAGGAAACAAGCTGCATTATGTACAAAAGCGCAATTGATGAAAAACTTTAAAAGTTTACAGCAGTTACCGTAATAATAATAATAATAATAATAATAATAATAATAATAATAATAATAACTTTATTTAAGGAGGGTGACTGATTTAGCATTAGCTAATCTTCCACCAGGCCCTCAACAAACATAATATAACATTAAAAAAGAATGAAAATACATTTTCAATAAATTCAAGCATAACAACTACTATATATATACTTAATATAAACCTGAGACCAATGAACTCAAACTAAGAGAAACCTGTTATTCATCTAAGTAAAGTTTCATAAGATATAGTTTAAGATTGTATTTATAACCCGTAACAGATGATTGGTGTCCAACGGAATTGTATTCCATATTTGTACACCAGAGTAACTGAAGGACTTTTTATAGATTTCAGTGTGAGGCCTTGGCAGTTGAAGTCTGTCTTTGCTAGAGGACCTTAGATTATAATTACAGATTTGAGATATTGGTGTTAAGAGGGATGTAATATATTGTGGGGAAGTGCCATTTAATGCTTTGTAAACCATGATGCCGATGTGGTATTTTATTCTGTAGGGGAAAGGTAAAATATTAAGTTCCCTGAACATGTCCTTGGATGGAGTTAATATTGGTTTATTTAAAATGAAATTTAACATTTTTTAACAGCCCCTACCAGTATCCATTTGTATGTTTGATACACATAATAAATGGCTCAAATAGTGAAAAATATGCTGTAGTGTTTAAAAACTAGGGTCTGTCCTTTTAAATAATAATAATATATCACAACTGGCCTTGTATTAAGTTAGGAAACTAGGAATTGTTTATATAATACAAATGTACTCACGTACTGCATATAATGAGACATTTGATTTGCTAATCAGGATTAATGTGTCGGAAATTTTCATTATTATTCATATATATGCTACTTGTTACTATTTCTTTGGGATGTACTTACTTTTAAAATATCACCTTTTAAACTTTTCTGAAGCAAAAGCAGTTTAAAAGGGTTTGTGTGATGGCATGTGTGATGCTGACAGGAATGCTAAAGTAAATAATAGCAATGTACTCATTACCTAGGATCTTCAAGTTGTCAAGAGTATTCCGAATCAGCAAAATTGTTAATAATCATTGGCAAAATGCAAAAAAGGCAAACAATTAGCCAACAGGGATTTTTATTAGCCATAATGAAAATGTTTTATTCAAAATTAATTTATAAATGCAGTAGTGTACATAGTATTTACATTTCAGCTAATTATGTACTTGTAAACTGGAATAAAAACAACTTTAGAAGATTCTGTTATGGCTGATATTTATCTATACATGTATTACCCAAAATGAATTTGGATTAACAGGGGTTCAAAAAATGTCAAAAAACATACATGTACTTGCCATAGGGCAAGTGGCAATCAGATATTCACTTGCCCTGTGTATTTTTCCACTTGCCCATACTTCTTAAGGTAATCAGTTGTGTTATTCCTATTTAATTTAATTAAATACAGTGCTTAATATTTTTGCTAATAGGTGACAAGAATTTACCCAGGAAGTACTAAATGTATATGTCTGTCAAGTAGTATCAACTGTCTTCTCTATTTGTTGATTTAAACTTTATTTATCAAATAGTGTCCATTTGTTGATTTAAAATTTATTTGTTTGGTTGTGTCCACTTGTTCAACTAAATATAATTATTGTGTCGATGATGTATGCCTTAGCCCTTAGTCACCACTTGTATGGCCGTGGATGTGGTGAGATCTCTTTCCACTCGTAAGCCATTTTTTATGGCTAGCATTTGTTCAAAAATATTTAGGGATTTTAGTCCATGTGTCATTATTGTGTGTATATTATTAAAAATGTTTTGCCCCAAAACACTTCTCTGGGGTGTTTTTACTCTGTTCTGAGAAATGTCTCTTGTAGACAGTTTTGGGAAACAAAACGCTGGGGAGGGGTGTACACCGATTGCTGCCTTGGATTTTTAAGTTATTGAGCATAATTTATTTGTTAAAAACTATTAATAAAGCAGAATAAAAGATAATATATTATGTATGCAAAGAACAGATTCCGGAACCAAGTTAAAATCTAATTTAATTTGATTATAACAATTTTAAACTGTATTAAACATTATGATTGCACACACAAGGCATGTATACTTTATTTTTATATATGGTAAGCTGTAAAGCGTATTGGATGCTATTTCTAAGTTTGAACATCATTGAACCGACTACCTGTATGAATTCAGTCGAACGTTCAGTGGCAGAAATTACCGATCTTAGTCGATAGTAAAAGGGGAATAACTCTATAAAGTTGTTATCAAACTTTTCAACACATGGTTTTCCATTTTGGTCTGTCAGCACAATAGCAAGAGTTCCAATCATTCCAGCATTTAGGGTTAGGGTTTAGAGCTATGCAAATGCTCGGATCTCTTTCCAAAACTTTTACCGAGATTTGTAACAAAATTTTAGTCACTTACAATCGACATATGCAGTTAACATAATTACTTGCCCGGCATGAAAATTCCACTTGGCACAGGCTTCGGGATTTTTTAACCCATGATTCAGTCAATTTTAAAGCTTGTGTGCATGCACAAAATAATGACATCACATTTATTCACAACTGAAGAGATAACACGTCCTGGTTCAAAGGAGCATTATTATGAAACCGAATGTTCTTTATTGGAAATATACCACACCAAAGTTCCTATATCAATATATGTATTTAAAAATAGAAAAAAGTGCATTATAACCTAATTATTGACCTAACAAGGAATTATATGACAATATATACATTTGATTTGTTCCCTAAAATTTCTTTATTGAATCATCTACATAACCACCATATCACACTTATTATTGATATTTTATAAAAATAATTGAATTATGGGTACGTAAATTCATTATTATGCAAAATATGCAATAAGTTGAATAACAGCTAACTGGGATAGGAACTGTTACATTTTTAAAGAATACGCTGAACAATGTGACTATCTATACGAAGGTGGTGTATATAGCCTCCGCTAATGAGGGCTGGCTATATTCACAGCAAAAATGTATACAGGCGGTAAATAAGTATTTGATTGATCCATATTACCAAACCATCTGGAACAGGAGGAATACATACTGTAAGTACTATATCGTAATATTGCCCGTACAGTACTATCAAAATAAATAATAATAATTAAAAAACAAAAAAATATTAATAATAATACACAATTATTATTATTGTTATTCTTAACCTACTACTACTTTTTTGGTGTGGAGGGGGTGGTGTTTTATCTGGGAGAGTTTTGGCTATAAAAATGCAAGATTAACTTGCATGCACACATGCACAAACGACAGGCTGAACTTGTCCCTGCAGTTAGAACTGGATTCAAATGGGTTAAGTAATAATTCAATCTAATTAAAATCAGCCTGTTGGAGCTCATACATGTTCAGATGACCTTTTATTCAACCAACCAAAACCAACCTTTGAATGACAAAACATGCAACAGTACACTGGTTGTTTTTTACACTACAGTGTACTTGCTGGATGAAAATTAAAGGAGGGCGGCCGCTCGTCACCACACCCTTCAAAAAAATAAAATAAAATAAATAAAAGGGGGGTGGGGGGTGTTAGATTGGTTACCATATTGTTGTGTTTTGGTAGACTTTGTAAAAAGACATACTCCTTATTTTGCCTACAAAAAAGTGCAAAATGGTTTATAAATACGAAACACAAGCAGACTTGTCCTTTAATTGAACCGAAGATATTATTGGTCTGCAGTTCTGGTTTTGCTGGACCGATCAAAGTTTTAATATTATTATTTTTAATAAAGATTTCAAAATATATGAAAAACAAAAACGATATTTGTAAAGTGATACATTTTTGTTATTTTCATCTTCATCTAATGAATCAATCACTGTGATAAAATATTATCACCAGCTGATAAAAAGTTTCGTTTTTGTAAAGGCGGTTTATATATTATTTGGCACTCAAGATAAATGATTTTAATGATAAACACTACCACTTCTGTTGTTTTTATAAGCGTTCATATCCCCCAAAATGAAAAGTTTACAATATTTTATAAAGAACTCCCGAATTTAAACAGAATGACAATATCATCAGTTACAACCTATTATATCTGCAACTGAGGACAAAATGTTTGATGATAGTTAGTGGAAACAAAAGACAGAATGACCATTCTGATCATGTGACAAATTTGGAGCTAAATAAGTGAGTTTTTTTGTTTTTCATTCGGAGATAACCTAATCCGTAAAAAATTCAATGTTTTCATTGTTCACATAAAATATAACTTTTATTGTGTCTATTAAACATACAAAGTAACAAATGGATACAGATATGGGACTAAATAGAGGCTGTTAAAATACCGTTAAATTACGCTTCGGTAACTGTCGTAAATGTTTCGTCAATTGTTTGTTTCATACACAACTCGGCTTGTTTCCTTTGATGCAGACTGATAGTTTTAGGTTTTATTTTTTGCGTGGAAAAAAGTGTGCATTTGAAAATAGCGGAGATAGGTGCTGGAAAATAAAGAGGGGCACTCAAAAATAAAGGAGGGCGGGGAACATGAAAGGAGGGCGGCAAAACGGAAAAGCGGGGTGGGACGCCCCGCTTAAATGGAGCAGCAAGAACACTGCACTATACATTAAACCGAATAATCACTTTGCGAACCAGTCAAAATAATTTAATAATAATAAAAATCATAAATGGTGAATTCATGTTTATTTCAGGGTATTCACAATTATTTTCGTTATTAAATTAATACTATATTTTTTATTATTTGCCATGTATATAGCCAACCCCCATTTGCCAAGTCTCTATACACAGTGGTTGTTCATATATATATAAGCCCCATCAAAAAATTCCTCTTTACATTGATGAGGGGAGGGGAGAGAGACCAGGTAGATATCTTTCGTAAGGAGTGTGAGCATACCTTTCAATTTCAAGTCTCTAAAGACGAACAGTAACCCTAACCCTAGCCCTAAAACTAACCTCAACCTCAACGACAGGGAGGTTACGGGTCAAACTCATGGCTTAGCGGGCAGCATGGCCCAGTGGTAGAGTGCCTGCCTGATGCGCGGTCGGTCTAGGATCGATCCCCGTCAGCTGACCACTGGGGTTTTTTCTCGACATAACCATATGTCCGACGCCGATATAACCGTAATTTAATGTGTTGAGTGCGTCGTTAAACAAACCAACAAATAAAAATCATGGCTATCTTTCCAGGATGCGGTGAACTTGTATGGAAATGAACTCGCATGAATGGAACATTTGTATGGAAAACAAACTCTTTGATATTTCCCTTAAATGTGTATTTTGACACTTGTTTCTTATTTATGTCATCATCAGTCAAAACATTTGCGTGTTATATATTTTGTTTCATGCATAAGCCTATGTGCACATTTTTCCCGAATGAAATTTGATGTCAAGAGCATCCTTGCCCAAATGACCAGACAATTTTTGCCCGAATAGATAAATTATCACACACACACACACATAGCCATCCTGTAAGGTTTCGTATACTTTCGTGTAATTTCAAATCAATAGAAAACAGCTTGACACAAGTATGTTCAATCATGATTGTTCAGGACATACACTATTTTTAGTATGTTTTTATTAATATTTGCGCTAATTTAGTTTTTGACATGACATGCATATTCACTCAACAAATTAAATAAACTATTACCTGTGTACTTTACAGTTCTTGATATTACAATATATATATCTTTCCTTAGCATGCATGCTGAAATGTTCGGAAGTCTTTCTATGAACTAATTCAAGTAATAGTATAAATCAAGAATTGAACAAAATACCCGGTAATTGAAGTGTCATCTGACAATTTTTGAGTGACATTCATCGGTTAAAAATAAAATAAAGTTAGTCTTACCAAACGAATTTAAGAAATCAGAAATCTTTTTTATGCTGCAAGTTATGACCTCCACATATTCTCTGTTAGCCCAATCCTGTTGAATTGGTCTTTGGTGAGGAGCTTGCTGTTGATGAGAAGTCGCCATACTTCCTGGTTAAAATAACTAATTTTGGTATGATATCCCGATGGAGGTAAATATCAGAGTACCAGTCTGTAAATTAGTGTAAACGTTTTGTTTTGTTACATCGGCTCGCATTGGTCTAAGTCTTTGACAGCTGCCTTATCAGATTCGTCAATACAAGGATATTAGTTTTACCAAGTGAACTGGATTGCTATTGGATTACTAATTTATATAGAGCCAATCAACAGTGCCGTGACAAAACGCAACGTTAATGGACGACAGTGTAAATGTTTTGCTAGCTCGATTACAGGTTTGTTTTCTACAATTGTTTTATTTTGCTAAGGTAATAATTTATTTTACATGAAACAATAGAGACATAATCGAATATAAGAACAAAAATGAAAGGACATCCAAAAATAATAATGAAACAAGGTTACGTTCAAAACATCAGTGTCTCTGTCTGTTCAACTGTTGTGAACTGACAGAACTGTTCAGTCAGTTGTTGACACAATGATAATGCATGGCTAGAAAAAAGAAGAAAAAATTCTACATGCACCAGGTGCATGCTGAAAAAAAAGTTGCATGCACCAAAAATAAGGTAAATCCTGTTAACAATAAGGAAAATACTATTTTAATTACCTTGATTAGGCCCTACAGTGTTGATTATCATTTTCTTTTTAATTTAACTGTCTTAATTGTCACTATCAGTATCACTGTCTGACATCCATGCTGGATCACGGTCACTGTCGGGGGTGTGGGTGGATGGGTGTATGTCTTTCCGCGTGAGCGTCATGCAACTTATGTTGTGTTTTTTTTATTTATATAAAGCTATTCGGAATTATTCGGCATTACTTATATGTGATTATTAACAGTACCGGAACATTATACAACTGCGTTTATTACCGATTCTTGATGAAATTGGAAAATTTCACCCAACATAAACACCTTACAGAAATCTATAATAGGCCTATTACAAAAACATACAAATATTTTTGTTTTGTATTAAGCAAGTTATCAACTTTTTTAACTTGATAAATCTGTTGGTATAGTATAAATTAACCTACGGAATTGAACAAGAAATTGCGATTGAAATAATCACTGGCTGACTTTGAGTCAACTACGCGAGTAATGCACCTGTACGTTCGCAATCACCTGATCAAGTGCCCATATCTGAGGTCGAAAATGTTCAAGGCACTTACGGTACTTTGTATTGATCACAGATCTGGCGGAGTTCAGTTTGTCAGTGACGACAACAACTGTGGATACCCTAAAGTTGGTCTCGACCACCTTCCCTAATACCGTTCACCGAGATATTGCCGGCAATTTTCGCAAATATATTTCACGGAAATGACCGAAAGGGCGCCATTATTGTAAGTAGGTTTATGGGATACAAAATGGATGCGCCCATAAGATAAAAGCTATCGTTTTCATATTGCGAACAGTTTACGAAATGAATACGCAAAATTCAACAACTTGAGTCTGAATCTGGTAGACAGCAGGATACTAGTATGTACGCAATACACAGTACTTGAAAAATATTAGCGTGCACCCAGTTTTAAAAGTTACATGCACACGCATAGTACTTGAAAAATATTAGCGTGCACCCAGTTTTAAAAGTTACATGCGCACGCAAAAATCAGCATGCACCGGTGCATGTACTAACACTGCATTTCGAGCCCTGTAATGACAGTGACAGTGGATGAGAATGCAGGGTATAAGCTAAGCAATTTTTTCAAGGGTCCCTTTTTGGTCAATTGAGAAAAAAATAACAGTTTCAAATACAAAAAAGTGAATTTTCAAAATAATCAGTACCAATTCAACCATTGATCAAATTAGCGTTACCATTTCATATAAAAACAAGAATAATATATTTGCATAACACCCAAATATGGGCAGAGCAAAAATAACAATATAATATATACACATATTACGGACTCCCAAAGGTTGAATACAAAAATAGGTTACTGATGTAATCAGGTCACCACATGATAATTATACATTTACATATGTTAGCACACCTGGATTGGGAATTTATGTTAGGGGAATGGGGCCGTTCATTTGCCCCAAAATGTATGGTAGATTAGTATAATATACTAGTATATGAATTATGATTGCAGACAGAATTCTCTTTAAAAATTAAATACCCTGGTATACAAAACTTGTGGTACCATGTTTCAATTGTTTCTCAACCGAAATAGTACAACAAATGGACACACAAACCAAAAATGTATAACCTACTTTACCAGGGTTGAAAATTAGCCTTAATTGGCTAAGGGCGACTAAGAATTTTACAAAGGTAGTCTGTTTGGCGAAAAACAAAAGACACTGATACTGAATCGAATGTGACAAAATACACCACGTCTATGTTGGCACAAACTACATACAGATCTGGCAAAAGAAGATCTAGAACATGTTCTATATTTTGACAGTGCCAACAAAATGAATAAAGATAAAATCCATATTAAAAACATATTAATTTATTAGGTTTTAAACCCATACCGTCTCAAATAACGTTTTATTGGGGGGGAAATGCAGTGTAAATTAAACAAAAAGTATTTACAAATTACCACCAAACTGCATAGGTTAACTGATAGAAGTTTTAAGACAATTGACAGGCATCGAATTTTAACTTTTGGGGGGCACGGCAAATTTTGCCTTTGTGTCAAGAACAAAAATTGGGGCACCAAGGCAAGTTCGAGGGGCACCAAGGCAAACTTTTCCT
>JAECMU010214173.1:0-17628 GCA_016106625.1 Dracogyra subfuscus | reverse complement strand
AGTCGCCCAAACGGGACTTTGGTCGAATTTGGCGACCTGGCTACAGGCCGTTTCGAGCCCTGATAGATATACTGCATCCACGTTTATGCAGTATGGTGCGTCCCATCCTTGATCGCTGCGTAGTCTCTTTTCTAACAGATCCGAACAGTCTTCCAATCATATTTCAAGCTGGGCGCGATCTGACTTTGTTTGGGGTGAACTGGTATGTTTTTCGGGGTCGAACTGACCTAGTGGCGAACTGGCTGGGGGCGAAACGTCATGGATTCAACGTAAATAACTTACAATTTCAACAGCTAATAAATATTGTTTTAGATTTATTGGTCTAAATGTTGTAATAGAGTGGACGAAATTGTACATGGGTAAAACGTCCACAGGACGAATCGTCTAGAAAGCTCTGGATGAATCGAACTAAAAGTAAAAGCTTCCCAGTTTCAAATCACAAATGCATCTTTAATTAATAAAATAAAATGCTTTTAGACTATTTTGAGAAGTGAAAATATTATAGAACGCGTTATTTCTTGTTAAATTGCTATTTTTTATGCCGCCCACGGAAAAAGAACACTCGCGAATATTACACTGCCTGAGCCTCCCACCCATGCTCCACACAAGTATTTCGAAAACCCCATTTAAATTATGTGGGAATGATTTTTACTTACAATACTTTGTTTGTACTTTATTTTAAAATAAAAGAATATGTCAAAGTTATTAGGAAATATGCCTCAACGCCCAAACATAATTAATATTGCCACGCGCTCAAAACTACAGCTTACTTACAGAGCTGCTACCACGTGAAAGGAAAAAACATGTTCTAGGCAAGTCAAATTCATCCGCTGTACTTAAATACATACTAATTTACTTTTACAGTATGTCATTAGTAACATAATAGTACAAGTACTGTTCAGTTACAAAATGTACTATTTCTTGACATATATTAAATAAATTAACGACACGACAGTAATATGGGAATAAACATACGAAATGGAACTATATTTCGGATGTAATAAGAATGTAAATTTACGCCATTCGGGAATACAAGTGGTGCTGGTCAAAACGTACCAAACCCAAAATGTACTCAGAATCAAAATACCCATTGTCAAAACGTACATATGAAAAAAAAAATAATACATAAGTGGTCGTAAGTTTACAAGAATTGTCTTGAATCGTGTCTAATAAGCAAAAATGGGTTAAGTATAATTTTTTGTTTGTTTTTTTTTTTGTTTTTTTTTGTAAAGATGTGTACAATACATTTGTTGTTGTTGAAAGAAATGCACTACATCTGACGAAAACCCCCAAAACGAATGTGTTTTACATGGTTTAGTTTATAAATTATCTTATTTACTCTGTTATATCAAATTCAAATCATTTATTTTATATTTAGATCATATTTAGTTAAAAAATAATAAAATTTGTTTCTCATATTCTGTTTTTTCTTGGCACAGCCGGCAGATACGCTTAATTATTTTGATATTTCTAGAACATCCAGTATCTATATCCAGTCTGTGAGCACACAGATGTAGTTTAGTGAGAGCTTGTCTAAAATTAGTATTATTAATATATTTCAAGTTTTTTACCATTTCATATTTGTTTTTAATATGTTTAAATATTTGCAGCTTTTCAGAGTTATATATAGCTTAATTTTAAAGGAACGTAGTCATAACGGCCCCAGTACTAAACGACCTTAACAATAATTGGTCAAAACGGCCAAAGTGAATGTAGGCCTATATTATTTTTATTATCGTTTTGCAGATGATATAGTGTTATTGGCAGATAATATAGATTATGCTTATGTTGTTAATATTGAAAAGACATAGTTATTGGTATAAATCAGTTTAAGTTATAGTAACATCATCCTTTTCCGAGAGATTCGTCTAGTTAGAACACGATTGTTGTGGCCGTTGAGTAACGGGTGTAATATATCTCGGGCTACGCCTCGATCATTACACAATATATTTATTGTTTTTTTTTTAAATGTAATATCTTGCTCAAAATCAATTAATAGACTTTGGTCAGTGTTGTTACTATCAAGCATATCTTGTAAATAAGCATCCCAGCCTATTTTGTGTTGTGTTTGTAGCTATTTGCTACAAGATACGGCATCATGCAATTTATACATTTTGATTCTTCTATATTTTCTAGGTACATAAAATATTTACAGATATTTGTGTATATTCTATATATGTTATTTATAAGTGAGTAGCGCCCCAGTTCACTTCTGCAGGCAATGTTAACACTGTTTCGTAGGATTTTAAGTTTAATTTTACCAAATTTTATATCAATTTTTTCAAAGGATTCAGATTCTAATATGTAAAATAATTTGTATTGATTGTGTTTCTTTATTTCCGTGCCCCATACTTCCGCGTTATAAAGTAGAATAGGTTTAATTAGTGTATAAAACAATAACTGATAATATATAGGTAGGTGGATTTACACCCGAGAAAGCTTGGTGTAATCTAACGAGTGCTTTTGATCCCTTATTACTAAGTACATTATTTGTTTCAGTAAAGTTTCCAGTGCAACCCAAATAAGTGTATACATTTGTTTGAAATATTTCATTGTTATTTAGGTAGAGTTTAGTAGTTGTGGGGCTATTCCCTTTTTGTATGATCATAAAATTTAATTTTGAATGGTTTATATTTAGTTGCCATAAGTTACGGAGGTCACAAATGGTACAAGTTTCATGGATCATAATTTATGATTCCTTTATAATAATAGAGAGAAAGTGTCCCTAGGTCTCCAAGAATCGGAGAAATTTAAGAGAAGAAAACGAAAAGCAGAATGGCGACTTTGTTCCAAACGCTTGATTTATGAAATATAATTTTGCAATAAAGCATATCTTCATCTGGTACGATACCGCGTACTGTTCACACACAATTTTATTGTTCTTAGAATCGTCCTTGGGCCATGTCTACTAAACCATCTTGTCACTTAAAGTGTTCGTAATGCAAATTTGGTCCTGTGAAAACGACTTGACGAGAGAAGTTGCACAACTTGTCGTAATTTTACCGTCACCGTGGACACTTAAATGACTGATGTTAACTGAAAAATTACCACTTTGTGACTAACTCTTTAAACGATAACAACCAAAAAAGATTCAGAGGCAGTAACCCCGTTTATTGTTCATCAAGATAAATGTCACGATATTTAATTTATTATTCAATTTATTGTCACGTAATTGTGATGTTTATTGTTTTTTGCCTTAACAAAATATAAACAAACCGGACCGTAGATGTTTACCTTGTTGAACTACCCCGTTTATAATGGATGTAGATGATTCGTCCACAACAAAAAAAAATTCTTGGACAATTCAACCACTATAATTGTTATCGTTAAATTTAGGACCTTGCTGGAACTTTGTAGTGGAATGGAAATAATATTGTTGTTTATTGGTTGGTTACTTCACATTATGGCATTTTTTACATAAATGACAACATTTTAGTTTTTTTACTACTACGTACTAGTTAAGTAGCTTTGTTTTCTAAATAGTAGGTCAGAATTCTAGGTGTAATTGAAAAGCAGTTTTAATAACAACATATCAATAAAGTACTGTAATGGACACAGACGATAACAAGTTGATAGTGCCACTGAAATTTACTTTGTTTCATGTATACAATAGTAGTTACCACAAAATTAAAATAATTGACCATTTCAATGGCTAAGAAATATCATTTTAAATTTATTGGTCTAAATGTTGTAATCGAGTGGACAAATTGTCCTTGGTTGGTGGACAAATTGTACGGTCTGTGGTCGAAGCGTACAGAGGAGAACTGTCTGGAAAGCATTTATAGTCCGTCCATTCCAACAAAAATGTGTATTTTTTTAATAAATAATTTCACTTTGGTTTGACATAAAAGTGTTTCGGAAATAAAAAACCAAAATCAAACCATTTTGTGTCCAATTTAGAAAATAATCTGTTCAGAACTAAATGACTTGCATGGAAAAAAGTGTTCCCTGTGGGACAGACTATAGTGAAAGTTTGAAACAAAATAATAATTCATTTATTCCAGAACCATTATTTTTGCTTCATACAAAATAAATATAGCATCTTTAATTGTAATTTTTAAATTGTAGTTTAACACTACATACTTTTGCAAATATTCTCATGCATTTTGTAATTTGCCTTAAAATATTTAAAATAATTTTTATAAATTGAAAAATATTTTTACAAATGATTCACATGTATATATACAAATAATTTTGTACTAACATAAAAGCTATTTAGATTTTCAGATTTGGTTTGCACATCATCATGGATGCTAGTAAAATGGATATACCAGTACTTGAACTTCGCGATAGCAGCAGTGCAAGTAGTGGTGGTCATGATGAAGTCACATTAAGTGATGCAGTGCCCATGGTGACTCCCGTCGATTCTGGATCAACTGATGCCAACCCTTTTCACGTGGACACAGGGCTAATTCCACAAGCATCACTGGAAGACAATGCAGCAGCAGAGCTTGAACGTTTGGGTCTCAATGTTTTCAACCAAGCTGAATTTGAACAAGGTATTTAATCTCTGTTCAAAGGAATCAGTCACATTTTAGCATCATATATTTAGTGTGGGGTGTATGGTGCTCGCTCGATGTGTGATCCCCATCGGTGAGCCTATTGGGCTATTTCTTGTTTCAACCAGTGCACCACGACTGGTATGTCAAAGCCTGTGATACGTTGTGATATGTACTACCCTCTCTGTGAGATGGAGCATATAAAAGGTCCCTTGCTGCTAAAAAAAAATAAATAGCCCATGAAGTAGCGACAGTTGGTTTTCTCTCTCAATATCTATGTGGTCCTTAACCGTATGTCTAATGCCAAATAACCATAAATAAAATGTGTTGAGTGCATCATTAAATACATTTTTTCTTTCTTTTCATATATTTAGTTTGTAGTTTTGTTTTCATAAAACAATATACATATAACAACACTTAACATGTAATCGTAAAAAGATAACACCAACAATTAAGAAATTATAAATTTAAGCTGTGATCAATATTCTTAACAAATTGAATAATTCCCATAATGTCTTGTTAAATTATGACTAATTCAATCGTTGATTGATGACAAACATTGGCAACAATAGATCTGTAATCATCAAAGATTGTGGATAAAATTGAAATAACCATGTTTTGGCTCTGCAGAAAAAATATAATTGTCAGTATTTGTAAGAAATAAACAGAAGAAAATTGGTATTTTTATGAGGATGTTGTTATTGTACAGTAGCCTGTATGCATGCTTTTGAAACATGAAATGGCTGACAGGTTTTCTTCCGTGTTGTGCATGGTCTTCTTGAGTCACATTTTGTTGCAGCCACGTATTGTAACCTTCCTGTCCATCAGCCAGATAGTATTATTGTCTAATATACTACATGTATTTGTAAATATTTAAATTTTGTATATTGGCTATAAGCAGTGCATCAGTTGCAAGGTCATGGACATCTAAACTAAATGTTTTCAGTGTATGGCTATCTAAAACCTTAATTAATGTAAAGGCTTTAATTATTTGCGTATGTCATAGCCTTGTATTCCCAAACAGGATAGCACATACCACAGCCTTTGATATACCAGTTGTGGTGCACTGGCTGTGACGACAAATACCCCAATGGACACGCATTGAGCGAGCGCTGTACCACTGAGCTACGTCCCGCCTTGCAGAGCACTCAGGGTTTGGAGTCAATATCTGGATAAAAAATTCCATGCCTCGACTGGGATCCAAACCCAGTACCTACCAGCCTGTATACCGATGGCCTAACCATGACGCCACTGAGGCCAGTACTGCTTGTATAAGAAACTGTTGTTGAGATTAATAAATGTATGTGTGTTAGGTACAAAGTGTGGTCTTATTTAATAAGTGTTATTACCCAACATGTATGAATATTATGTTTGTGTAAGGTGTAAGAAAGTTAATATATATGCATGTTAGGTAAAAAGTCTGCTTTTATTTAATAGGTGTTATGGCCCAAGTGGACAAAGCCCTGGCCATTGAAGAAGAACACCGACTGAAAAACATACTGCAGAAGGAGTTGAAGTCTGTTGATGAGAGTTACAGGTAAAATGTTTATAAAAATGTCATAATATTTTAGTTTAAAAAAATATTAAAACCAAACAGTAGGTTATAGCAGAATGTTGTATAAACTATTTTATCATTCAAATGTAAATGTACATGTAAGCTAGACTTTTTAATAGAAGAGTGCAGTAGTATATATTTGTTAAAAATTATTATAATATTGGCATTGGTTTAATATGGGTTTTTTAATATGCATATGTTTTGTTATTATAATTAAAGTGACTGTTTTGAGTTTGCTGTCATTGTTCAACCCCTGCAATTAAAAAAATTTCCATGGCAAAAAACCAGCCCATTAAAAAACCCTGAATATAGTCCAAGGCAAAAAAGTGCTGTGGAGAATTAAAAACTCTTCAGCAATCTCCACGGCATTGCTGATTGCCATGGGCAATTGCAGGGGTTGTTATTAAGCACATTATTCTTCTTACAAGGTGTATACTAAGAAATCAAATATTCACATATGTGGCTAAAACATTACCTGCAGTGTATCAGGCAACATAAACACCACCTATATAAGTGCTACCACCCCTCACCCTTAAAGTATATCAGAAAACATTGGTGGTCAAGCTGCTCATTTCAGAGATAATGAATAGTGCCTGTGATTGCCCAAGTTCCGCACAAAATTTAAGTACTTTTGTTTACAGGTACCCAGTACATGTTTTAAGCACAAGGCTTAATTGTATATGTTACCTAAAGAAGGAGATGGAGCTTAAAAACTGTTAACATTGTGGGTTGGGCATTGGAGAAGGATATTCATATTTACAAAATAGACTGAACTGCAACATTTAACATTTTTTGTTCATAACACATCAGGTATGGCAATAGTAGTTATTTACTATTCCAACACTGAATATCACTAGCCATGGGAGTGGGGCTACTATAATTTAAAACCCCTGACGTACAGGTTATCCTAAAATTGACTTGTCTGTGACTTATAAGTTAACTATAAGCACTAGGGCCGTACATAGATTTTTTTGTTGAAAAGGTGTTTAAATTTATTTTAAAACAGTGTTTTGAAGATATGTAGGAAATATGTGTCCATTAGATACTATATATCTTATAACTCGTTGTTTAAAAACGTTTCCAACTCGCTTTTCTCGTAGATACGTTTTAAAACCACTCGTAAGATAAATGGTATCTAACGGCTGCTCATGTAGTATTCTCTATTTAACACATGTAGAAAACTCACTATTCACTAACTCAACCTTTCTTTGCTGCACCATACATGCATTATTGAAAAGGTAATAGGCCTATGTATTGACACTCTATTTTGATTACAATGGAAACATTCATGGGATGCAGGCCAAATTACCATTACAATTCACAAAACAAAACTTAAAATACACATATTTTACAAGCATGCAAAACTGTTTTGAGATATTACAATTTACATACATACATACATACAAATAAAAAACACAACACATAGTATCATTGCATGCTCTCTTGTAAATAAATCCTTTGCAATGATTAATACTGTGCTGTTTTAAAATAAGAATCTTTTAAGATTGTGTTTTGTTTTATAGCACAACAGAGAAGGAAATTAAGCATATTAACAAAGTATTGGCTTCGTTTCAAGTTTCTGGAACATGTTTTGGTGAGGTTAAGAGGAAATATGATGCTGTTTGGCGTTCAAAAAACAACAAGGTATACATGTGTGTGTTTTAAAAAAATGTTTCCTGCATACATAGTCTCATATTACAATTAACTGAATAGCAGTTGTGGTTTGGTTTGGTTTGTCATTTCAGATATTAAAATGAGTACTGTACCCCCAAATATATATATATATATTTCTTTTACACTCATATTTGTCAATATTGTTGATGTATAGTCTTTAGTAGGGAGAGTGTGATACAAAAAAGCATACAGTTTGTACGATTGTAATTTTTTATATAATGGTGAACCAATAATAGTTGCCTTTGATGAAGAGACAGCCACTATTTTTTAAACCTGGTTATTATGTAACAAAAAAGGAGATTATTTTGGTAATATTAAGATCTAATTCATCACATACCAGTTTAGAATGCTGAATGAGAAGATGAAGATTAACATATAGTTAGTTTTACGTTTAGCTAAATAGTTGTACTATTATATCCAATGTTGAATGAGAATTGTATGTCATGGAATGTAATTTGACATGCATGTCTTATATATATATATATTTCAGTTGAAACAACTTAAAAAGTTGAAAGCCCGGCGCAGGTACTTGCAAATAAAGCTGTATGGTGTTCCAGCAGAAAGCAATAGTCAATCCGCAGATGAAGAAGGTTGTGCAAGCATTACATTAGTTTTGTTGCTTCAATTAGTTTTTAATGTTAAAATATATTTAAGGTGAACTTTATAATAAAATAAAATTAAAACCAAACAAAAATAGTTTTTGCCAAGTTGTAGTCAAGTACCAGAAGAAGAGATTACATTCTGCGTTTTCATTTCCAATAAAGGCTACTGGGTATTTTAAATTTATACAAATTATTGAAAAACCAGCTTTAAAAATTGCTAAAAGGCGCCAAAGTTAACACTTCTGAATCAAGGTTGTTGTGATTTAATGCGTAGCACCTCAAGCGAGCACTTTTCCGTGGAGCTATATGCTGCCCCATTTTTATATACTGCTATTGATAATTGGAATTATTTTCTCAGGTGAGATTTGTTTTAAATGTTTTAAATAAATATTGCTGCTCTTTCAGATAAAGACAATGCTGACTTTATGTCCACAAATAAACTGGAAGAAGAGAAAGAGAGAGACCGCTTGATACGACTTGGACACATGACTCCATTTGGCACACTAATTAAGAATGAGGAAACAGCAAAACCGATTCTTCCTACCGGAAACAAATCACCACAACCGTGTACATCTCAGATATCAGATTTTGAAAAATTCTTGTCTGAAAAAGATTTGCCATCTACCATAAAATGTAAAGTGGTAAAGAAATCCCCCCAAACATCAATTAAACCGTTAGTTAAGAAAAGGTTGTCAAAATCAATTGATGGTTCTTCTGAGAGTCCTTCAAAGAAATTTAAGCAGAACAGACCAAATCTCATTAACAGTAGTGATGAAAAGGTATATTCATGGGAGAATCAACAGCAAAAACAAGACCACAGATCACCGCAACGTGTCACTGAGAATGGTGAAAACGCATATTCTGATGATGAAAAGCAAGTTAGTAGTGATGATGAGTACATACCCGATAAACATGAATGGAAGACGGAATATGACTCTGATGAATTTGAAGATGTTGGTAAGTTTGAATTGTTATATGTATTGTGTAAGAGTATAAAGAAATATAGTAGGATAACTATGAGTCAGTTAGGTACCTGCATATTTCTGGTCATAAATTGTTGCAACTAAAATTCAACCTATTCTTCCATACATTTTAAAAGGATTGATTTAGGGATTAACTGGGTTCCTGGCGACTTTGCAAAAAATTTCAATGATGATCTCGAGCCAGACTCGGCAGATTTAAGTTTTTATCAGCCCTTTCTGCTTTATTTCGGGGCCACAATCATTATAGCCATTTCACTGTCAACACTGAGATCAGGTTACTGTTTGGCTCAGCTTTATTTTGATTATGTTTACATTTGTGTCTATGATCGTTATAACTTAAATATATCATTACAGAGTTTTCTGTTTTTATTTACAGTCAAAAAGCAAGTGACAAAAAAGGTCTTGCAGACTAACAAGTTACCACCATACACTGATAATGACTATGTTCCTTCTCGAAAACCCCCCAAAAATACTCGTTTATCTATGAAGAAGACGAGAGATGATGGTGATGAGAAGTTTTACAACAAACGGTTGAAGTACGTAGTTTTTGACAGTTTTTATCTCACCATCACAGAATAGAAAAGTGAGATATAGACGTTACCTTTCTGGCAATGGAGTCAACTTGTTTTTACCTGAACATTAAATTTTCATGTTGATCTCTGTTTCCTGGAAACTATAAGTACTAGATATGTGAATTTAGGTTAATAGCTGCACATGAATGCAGAAATGAAAAATATCTTCTAGTTCACCAGATCAGTACAAACCAAAATTTACTGGACTGATGTAATTTCTTCTAGTCTTGTCAGTTCTCAATTGAAAATAAAATCACAGTTTGATATATCTGCTTTCAAACTGAAGTTTACATTAGATTTTCCAGTGATCAACTTTTCAATATCAACCTTTTAGAAAATGTATGATTAATATTTGTAGTCAACCAGTTGCTTCATTTGCAGTCAGAAAAAGGAGGGTTGTGCATCAGTCTGGAGCTTATAAGTTTTAACTCCCATCAAAATTTACACATTTTGGGTGTGAAATAGTAACTAGTATTTTCTGCACTCCTGTATTTTTTTATTATTATTTTTTTTAATAATTATTACATTCAGGTTTTAATTAATCATATTTGCTATGAAAAGATAAAGGAACAGTTATGTTCAAATAATTTTATATATCATTAATTGTTTTGTTCTAATGATCTGTATAATTAAAACTTTATCATTTGTGCTCTGCCAATCTGACTGATTATATGTCCAGAATCTTAACTAGTTAAATCATATGTGCTTCTTTTTCTTTTTTGTTTTCTATCATTGCAATAAATACTGTGCTCTACATTTACAGAGAGCAGCACAAAACTGATTTATTGAATAAATTTGAGTGCGAACAGAATGGCTTTGAATCCGACATGGAGGATAAGGAATTTGAAGGAGGACTCAAGATCCCTGGCAAAATCTGGAGTAAACTGTACAAGTAAGTTGTTTTAGACATTGTAGGTAATTTTGTGGCTCATTTATAAACTAGACAAAACGTTTAATGTATTTATGTGTTACAGTATTATTTCCACACAGTTGACAGGCCTGACTACAAAAAGGAGATAATAGAGATAATGGTGAGATAAATTAACCTTTATTAGGTTTGTGCTGCATGTTCATTTAAAGAAAGTTACCATTTAATTCTTTAAAACCTTTTTTGAGTGAATATTGCTTCATTCATTTCTAAAGTTGCAGCCTCTAAAATATTTCTGCAATATATAATGGTGTATACTACCAAATCAAATCCCATAAACGACAATAGTAACATATGTGGCTAAAACTCCTACTTGCAGCATATCATTCGACATAAATGCCACGGATATAAATACTACCACTCCTCACACTTAAAGTGAACTAGAGAAAATTGGGGGTCAAGCTGCTCGGTTCTGAGATAACGAGTATTGTCTATGAGTACCCTAGTTCTGCACAAAATTTGAGTACTATTTTTTTTACAGGTACCCCATACATATTTCAAGCACAAGGCTACTTGACACATTGGTACTAGATGAAATAAAATAGCATTTTATTTTTACCTAGATGAAACTATTATTTTTTACAACCAACACACTCACATTTATAACCAATCACAGGACTTGTAGTATTCACTTCTCTATCAAAAGTTGGGTGTGCCTCAAACTTTGACCCAGCCGGAAGTTATTTGGTTTAGTACTACCGTAAGCATTTAAAGTACTCAATCCAGTTCTGTTTTATATCAGTGATGAGCTGTTATTCTTTTGAAGTCTTTTGCTTTCCTTATTTAAGTCACATAAAAATACAGTGTTATAACCAAATCTTCCAACCTGTGACAGACTTCAACATGTTTATTGAGTTGCGCAGGTACATAATTTCTCATGTAGTACTTTTGACAATTGTGACAATTTTCACGGCCATCTCCTGAACAACTTTCTTTCTAGTTAATGGAAAGAAAGGAAGTGGGTTGACATATAACAAAACCTTTACGGCTAAACAAAATATACTCTCTTTAACTCCACTATGACATTCATCATCAGAGCTTTTCTTATAATGGTGTCTATCACTGTATCAGTCAACATTTCCTCTTCAAGAATTTTAATTGGAACATTCTGAAAATTGGTACAGGATATTTTGGGCCAATGTCTTCAAGCTAGTAAAGTTTTATTAAATTGTAACAAATTCAAATTGAAGTTTAACATTTTTTTATTTTTAAAAACTCTTTCCTCTTCAAAGAGTCTTGATTGCATTGTTCTGAAATGTAGGAAATCCACTAGGTTAGTTCCTACAAATTAATAAAGATTTCAGAATTTGTTATATTTTCATTAAATTTATAATGATTAAACTCATTCAGTTTTAACTGGAGAGTTCTGAAACGTGTTACTCTCTACAAAGAATAGATCTCTCTAAAAAAACGTTTTTAACTTATATTTTAACAAATTAAAATTCAAGTTTAGCATTAACATTAACATTTCTACAGTTATCAGAAGACTGGAGTACAGTGGCTGTGGGAATTACACTGCCAGGAGTCAGGAGGAATTGTGGGGGATGAAATGGGACTCGGTAAAACCATTCAAATGATTGCCTTCCTAGCAGGTCTAAAGTGCAGCAAACTACGAAGCAGAAATATGCCGTAAGTAAAGTTATAACCAAGAACGTGTAGTTATTTATATATTAACAATGTTTCTACAAATTGCATATGCAAATTGAACATTTCTGTTATTTCCAAAGCACTTGCCCTTTTTGTTTTCACACCAAGCTAAACTGAAATAATTGAAAGAAAAAAGACCCTGCTTAAAATGGAAGCTGGTATATGGTGTAGTTCAATGACAGCAGTTGATAGTTAAAACAGACATGTCTGTTAAATTTAGATTTATGTTTGTGTTAGTAAAGTGTCATTATTTTCAACCAGTTATCACTCCTAAACAGAGTATCTTGAGGTTAGGAAATGGTACCATGGCATTATTTTCACTTACAACTACTGTGCTTCCTTGAGCTACCATTATATCAAGCTGTTTGGCTGGCTTCGTAGAATCGAACCACCTCAATGAATGCCTTAAGCTGATAGGTTTTTTTTCTCAGTGCAGCACAACTGGACAAAGGCTGTGGTATGTTTTCCTGTCTTTGGGAAAGTGCATATAAAAGATCCCTTGCTGCATTAAGAAAAATGTAGCAGGTTTCCTCTGATGGCTTTATGTCAGCATTACCAAATCTTTGACATGTAATAGCCAATGATTAATTAATCAGTGTGTTGTTAACTTCAACTCAAGCCATTTGATTCTGTCCCTTCAACATTGAGATAACTATGTTTAGCTGTGTGTTAAATATGAGGTTATGACAGTTGGCGAAATAAACACTGATTAAATTAAGCCATCAAAATGCATGTCAGGACATTGTACTTTCAGTTTCATTGGACTAGGACCATGTATAATTGTCTGTCCGGCGACAGTCATGCATCAGTGGGTCCAAGAGTTCCACAAATGGTCGCCACTTTTCCGTGTGGCCATTCTTCATTCATCTGGTGCACACTCTGGGAGTGAGGTAAGTGCTATATTACACGGTTCCGTCATGCTGGTTATACTGTTACACTTACATCAAAAGAGAACTGGGATGGGGAAGCGATTTAGTTCACTCAGTAGAGTGCTTACCTGTACTGGTTGCTCGGTGGACCCCATTAGTGTTTTTCCTGTGCCAACCAGGGCCCCACCACTGATATATCAAAGGCAGTGGTATGTGGTATGTCGTCTGGGAAAGTGCATATAAAAGATCTCTTATTGCTGTTTAAACAAAACTAACTTTAACTTTTTTCCTAAGGAAACCGATAAATTGTTTTTTAACTCTACTATAAAAATACATTATTAAGGTTAGTGTTGATTTTTAATTCAGGAGAGGGACAAAGGCTATGGTATGTGTTTTCATGTCTGTGGGAAAGTGAATATAAAAAATCCCTTGCTGCATTTGAACAATGTTAGATAAAATTTGTGAGTAAAAGTTATAAATTTGTCCCTCTACCTCATCATTTGTCCAAAATTAATCTAGTAGTCTGAGGTTAAAGGCATATTGTCACAAACCAATGACTTATTTAATTAGTATTACCTGAACAAAAATAATTTGAATTGTTCCTAAATGTACATTATTCAACCATCTTCATAACCACCATACTCCATTTATTAATGATATTTTATAAAAAATAATTGAATTATGGCAGTGGTACATAATTCAAAAACTAAAATTGCCGAGAGAGTTGACATGGATTTCACTACATCATGGTTCAGTTAATGTGATGCAATAGCTAGATTTGGTTTCCAACAATTAAAGTAATTTTTATTTATTATCCAATTTTAGAGAAATAAGGTCCTGTAAAATATCACTGGAAAGTAACCTTAGAAAAAGAGGACTAGCTCTGGATGAGTAAAACATTGCGCCAAATTATCTTTAAAAAATGCAAAACCCAGTTAGTTTCCTACAAAACACCAATTATTACTTATTAAGACTGGCCTTGGTGGCGTCGTGGTTAGCCATCGGTCTACAGGCTGGTAGGTACTGGGTTCGGATCCCAGTCGAGGCATTGGATTTTTAATCCAGATACCGACTTCAAACCCTGAGTGAGTGCTCCGCAAGGCTCAGTGTAAACCACTTGCACCGACCAGTGATCCATAACTGGTTCATCAAAGGCCATGGTTTGTGCTATCCTGTCTGGGAAGCGCAAATAAAAGATCCCTTGCTGTTAATCGGAAAGAGTAGCCCATGAAGTGGCGACAGCAGATTTCCTCTCAAAATCTGTGAGGTCCTTAACCATATGCCTGACGCCATATAACTGTAAATAAAATGTGTTGAGGGCATCGTTAAATAAAGCATTTCTTTCTTTCTTTCCAAATTAAAATAAATGTTTCCAATTGGTCCTAAAATTGGCAATTGGCGAATTTGGCGAGTGCCAGAGTTAGTCCTGAGAGAAAGTACCACAACAGAGCAGCGCCTTTTCTAAATTCATTTTGTCAAAACTATCTTATCAATTGTTAATTCTTTTTTCAGACAGATCTGATACACACTGTTGCAAAATCTAGTGGTGTTCTAGTCACATCGTTCAACACCCTTGTGCAACACCAAGAAACTCTGCTCCGTTACAACTGGCATTATGTTGTGTTGGACGAAGGCCACAAGATACGCAACCCTAATGCACAGATAACACTTGCATGTAAACAGGTAATTTATAATATTGATACAAAGCAGAACATGATAAACATGTCCACAATATTTCAGCTCAATGTCTTGAGGCATTGCTAAGACCCAGTCTGGAACAAAAATGGGTAAATTACATTTTGCTGTAAGAGTACATGAAGCTATGCACAAAATATCAGCTCAGTAGCTCAAGGCATTTTGAGACAGACAGACAGACAGACAGACAGAAACCTATAGTCCTCTTCAGTTGGACCAGTAGAAGACTATTTAAAAAAAATTAAAAAAAATTGCATATATGTATAAGTGTTGCCTTTATAAAGTGTAATGAAAACAAGTTTGACTTTCATGGCAATTCACCCATCTTTCACAGAGTTATTGTCCTTGAACGTATTACCTTTTTTGTGTGCAGTGCCTGAAGATATTGAGATTAAAACAATTTTATATATAGCTTTATCATGTACTGTTACATATCAAGTTTGACTTAGCCATTTTGTCTTTATAATCCTTGAACTTAGGAGATAGGAAAATGTGTTGAGTCACAGAATACTTGTTAAAACAAATTTATTTGGTAGTGTTTGACATAGGATGTGAATGGACATTCAGGTAGAATGCCGAGAGCGGTGATTGAAAATGCCAATGACAGATGTTCGTTTATGTAAAGCAAAAGATTAATCCTAATTTTGTTAAATTATTTCTTCAAATTTTGACCCCTTGAAATAAAAAGCTCAATATATTAAAACATTTATATTTAAATTTTTATACTGTATTAAGAAAACTTAATTTTGTTCTTACAAGACATTCATGAGTAGCCTCCATTTTAGTAATTCGTAAGGTGGGCACTTTTTTCAAATCTGCAAAACTTATTAAAACAATACCACTGGTCATAGGAAAGTTTTATATTTTTTATTAAGATATTGATGCAGTCTTTTTTTTCTTCTAAAATATATTAAATTTCTGTAATATCGATATAATGTTGTAAATATTATATATGTTTTGTTTTCAGTTTCGCACTCCACATCGGATAATTCTGTCAGGTTCACCAATACAAAACAACCTAAAAGAACTGTGGTCACTGTTTGACTTTGTGTTTCCTGGCAAACTTGGAATGTTGCCAGACTTCCTGCAGCACTTCTCTGTTCCCATTGTACAGGGTGGCTATGCCAATGCAACCCAAGTTCAGGTGTGTTTTTGGTAAAATCAGTTATTGCACATTACTTGCATCTTTTAAAGTTGAGGGCATGACATAGCCCGGTGGTAAAGCATGAGGTTGGTCTAGGATCGATCTCCATCAGTGTTATTTCTTGTTCTAGCCAGTGTACCACGACTGGTATATCACAGGCCATGGTATGTGCTACCCTGTCTGTGGGGCGGTACATATAAAAGATCACTTGTTACTAATGGAAAAATGTAGCGGGTTTTCTTTCAGACATATATATATATATGACAAAATTACAAAATATTTGACATCCCATGCCAGTGATGAATAAATCAATGTGCACTAGTGATGTCATTAACCAAAACAAACTCTGGTTTTTTAACAAACTCTATGTTGATAATAGCATTTCTTCTACATGACAGTAATATGTGAAATGGTACTTGTATTGGTATTTAGTATAATTGTTTTTACAATGATTGTGTGTATTTTAAAAAGATGGCATTCATAGGTGTACAGGTGTCCAGAGTGTGGAGTCAGTCTGGTGTTTGCCCAAATTAAGTGAAAATCCGAAATTTGAATAACCATGTTTGTTCATATTAACATTACTGCCAATAGCTACATAGTGTTGCAAACGAATCACTACACATTTTTACATGGTTTGCAACTAATATTGTGTGTAGAATTATGGAAATACATGGTGAACAATTTCAGCCAGCTCATTTTGCCTAAATATCTCTTATCGTTTTGTTCTCCGAATTTGAGGATTGTCTTCAGCACTGGGGGTGGGGGGGTGGGTGGGTGTGGGCAGTTACCCACCTGTATTGTACTCTTATGATGGCATTGAATTTTCAATCTTAAACACAAGTTGATGATACAAATTATTCTCTGAACATTGTTATTTGGCAGGTGGAAACATCTTACAAGTGTGTGTGTGTTTTGCGGGATACCATCAACCCATATCTGTTGAGGAGAATGAAGGCAGATGTGCAAAGCAATATAAATCTACCGAACAAAAGTGAACAGGTAACATCCTATTACAAAAACAGTAAAAATTGGATTGTATCGTCAATGTCCCTAACTGCGTTATGCTTCAAATTCCGTTCACTTTGTTTTCTCGTGCACGGTTCACTCAATCAGCATCCAATTTGTTGTCATCGACATGTGGTTCATTTATGAGATTTTTCTTCACAGTTCAGGAAATTTTTTATAAACAATAAAGTTGAGAAAAGTAAGTATCTAAATACAAAACTTTACAAACCCCTGAAACCATTAATTTCACTAAGTCGTTTTTGTTTATTCCTTAAAATTACCAATATCGGGTCCACATGACTAGTAGAAATTGACTAAAAATGGAGAAAGATGAATTAACATTCGGTGCGTGTCACATGACCACACACGTTCCAGATCAACAAGGCCAAAGAAAATCGCATTTCAATATTTGTTTGTGAGCCAGTGAATTGTTACTTACAAATTGATTCTATTTA
>JAECMU010214166.1:0-11612 GCA_016106625.1 Dracogyra subfuscus | reverse complement strand
TGTAAATTAAACTAAACTTAATGTTAATTTTCATGAACTGAAACTAGGGTATGTCCCTTTAAGCAGAATATTTCCTTATGTTTTGAAACCACAATATATGCCATATGTTAAGAAACGGACCGGAAAGATACAATAAATAATTAACATAATGGTATCAATAACTGAAATGTAACAGTGTACATTTGTATATGGTAAAGAAAAGAAAAGCGGTATATCAGATTAAACAAAATGACGAAATTAATGGTCAACGAAGTTTAAGGAAATTCCACGCCAGAAACGTCTAAGTGTCATGTTTGACATTTCCCCTTAAACTTTGAAACATAATTTGAAGCAATTACTCTCTATATAATCAAATTCTCAAATCCCTTCTTGCTCGTGGTGTCATGAACCAAGGCAGAGAAGACGAAGTCACGTGATGACACCAGTTATCAGTGAACCTAAGTATTCGTACAGGAGATACATCTGAACGACGTTTTACGAAGACTATACGAAATATATTCAAAGATGATATTTAATTCATTATTATTAACCTAGTTTAATTATAAAGATTTGTCGTATCTCTTTCTAGTTCATGCAAGAATGAACAAAACAAGTCACTGCGCCTACAATGTTATGACTCTTTAGTCCGAGTATTTGCGATCAAGTACACGTGTCAAGTAAAATACCCACAACAACACCTCAGCGATTGTTGAAGTGTGTGTGTGTGGGGGGGGTGGGGTGGGGGGGGGTGGTGGGGGGGGGAATCCCTACACCACACGTTACCACCTTACATGACACAGTCATTGCACCAACAACAACAGCATCATAGCTGACATGTAAGGTTCAGGGTACTTTATTTGCGTGTAACCTATCCGGTCAAGATTCAGGATACTTTATTATGTGCCACCATCCAGTCAAGATTCAGGATATTTTATTAATGCGTCACCATCCACTCAAGATTCAGGGTACTTTATTAATGTGCCACTATCCAGTCAAGATTGAGGATACTTTATTAACGTGTCACCATCCAGTCAAGATTCAGGGTACTTTATTAATGTGCCACCATCCAGTCAAGATTCAGTGTACTTTATTAATGTGTCACCATCCAATCGAGGTTCAGTGTACTTTATTAACGTGTCACCATCCAATCGAGGTTCAGTGTGCTTTATTAACGTGCCACCATCCAGTAAAAGTTAGGGAACCTTATTAACGAGTGACCATCAAGTCAAGATTCAGGGTACATTATTAACGAGTCACCATCCAGTCACGGTTCAGAGTACTTTATTAACGTTTCCCTATCCACGTCTGACCCGTGCACAACCTCAGACGTCTCCAGAAAGGGTGTTCTAATTAACAGTCTTCTGTATGGCACATATATTTACACACCAGCTTATCCAGATTATTCAAGTGTAATTCGAATGTAACATCACAACATTTGCAAACGTATTGCGCCGATAGCCGTGACATTAATTCCAAAGCGGCCAGACGAGTTGGCGAGATTCTACTCCAGATGTTGCGTTAATTGGCACCTGGGTGACGGACACCTTTACAGCAAGTGCCAGAATGATTGGAAAATCGGCCATAATTGTATTTAGATGGTATTTTGAAAGCCCGTGGCTACAGTCATATCCAATCTGTGCCAGTCGATCATAGGCCGGTAACTTGCGCTTCTCGCTTGGTTCAGTTTATAATGATCTCGGCTCGATCCGCAAGACGTTGACGACATGATTTATCGGACCAACTTTAGATGATACAGTGCTTTAGCCACCGAGTAGAAAGCTGGTAGGTTCTAGGGTTCGTTATCGGTACTGACGCTAGTGCAGTTTTGTAACACTTTGGTGAGAACGAAAGGAAAAACATATATATAGCCGAATTTACCAAGCACGTTTTTCTTAATTGTATGTGTTTAAGCATTGTAAATGTTCGTAGTTACACGCGTGTGAGTCTAAAACAGGCTTTGTAACTTAATGCTATCGAAAAAGCGAGGGATATTGTATATGCACTTTCTCAACGACTCGTTTTACACAGCCCTGTTGTAATAATTGTATACCGATTTGCCATATTGTTGGGTTTTTTTGTTTGTTTGTTTGTTTGTTTGTTTGTTGACCCGTTGGCATATTTTAATCTACGGCCTTCTCGTTTCTAGCATATGGCTATTTCCACATTTGTCGAAAAATCAGTGTAAAATTCTATAATTATTAATAAAATCAATGAAAGCGTTGCGTTTGAGAAAGAAGGGAGAGAGAGAGAGAGAGAGAGAGAGAGAGAGAGAGAGAGAGAGAGAGAGAGAGAGAAGAAACCGCTACATATTGCTGCTATTGTAAAAGCAAGCGAATTTTATACGCATTTTCTCAACGGGCAGTAAATATACGACTCCAGTCACACAGCCCTATTATAATTGTATACCGATTTCTTCATGTTCTTTTCACAAACCATTAATGCCTGTCAAAATATTTAGTGTATTTATCTAGCAAAGTGTGGCTGAAGTTTATTAAATATAAGCACAGAAAGCAAAAATGATAGCAGTTTACTCCGTTCGCAGGTAGTGGTGAAGTGGTTTGAATTTCGTCATATATCACCAGTTACAAAGGTCTTGTACCAACAGGTTGTTTTGTTTAATGACATCACTGGAGCACGTTGATTAATTAATCATCATCTACTGGATGTCAAACATTATGTAATTATGACTTGTAGTCATCAGAGGAACCCGCTATATTTTAGTTTTAATAAAATTAAAAAGAAAGCACCTACCACCTCCTCTGTCCAGGTGTGGTGCACTGGTTGGAACGAAAAAAAACCCAAATAGTTCCACCGAGGTGGTTCGATCCTGCGATGCAAGCACCTCAAACTCAAAGCTCTATGAACGGATCAACTTTCGAGTACGCAGTCGGTTATAATTATATTACCATAATAGTGCCTTGGTCACAAGGATTGACCTTACAAATTACTAATTTTACCTGTAATATCTATTTAAAGGGACATTTTTGAGCTTGCTGTAATTTTTAAAGATGTTATCGACTAACAGATACATTTTAAACGATTATAATTAAATATTTCTGCGTAAAATATTAGTGGCTGTATATTATATGTAAGATCCAGTTTGGGCTTCTTACAAATATTACCGGCCTCGGTGGCGTCGTGGTTAGGTCATCGGTCTACAGGCTGCTAGGTACTGGTTTCGGATCCCAGTCGAGGCATGGAATTTATAATCCAGATACCGACTCCTAACCCTTAGTGAGTGCTCCGCAAGACTCAATGGGTAGGTGTAAACCACATGCACCGACCAGTGATCCATAACTGGTTCAACAAAGGCCATGGTTTGTGCTATCCTGCCTGTGGGAAATAAAACATTTCTTTCTTTCTTTCTTTCTTTCTTACAAATATTAAGACGACCAGAAACACATTGAATATACAGACATTGATAGTCTAAAAAATAAATTAATATGTAAGTTTAATCGTAGAAATATTTTATTAGTCGGAAATATCTTACAATGCAGCAAATTCAGAAATGTCCCTTTAACATCATGTGTCTTTAAGTACACATGAAAACAAACATCAACCCCAACATTAATTTTATATCAATATCTTCACGTAGGAACAATTACAGTTCACATGTTCCTGCACAGTCGATTATGGATTTTTATAATCGATCATCACATGGGTAGTGCCAAACAGATCAATTATTTTTATTATATTCGGTCATTGGAACATGACTCCCCTGCGCGTGCTGTAACCTCACCGTGGTGCAGGGGTGTAACAATCTCTTTGAGAATGGCCAATACAGCACAAATTGAAGCTTAGAGTAAAATTCAGTATCCGTAAAATTCTGTGATATTTGTATTTGTATTTTTGCGCAGTTATGTACACTGTTTTTGTTCAACCTTGAATTTTTATATTGATGTTGATCATCACTTTATTTATTTACATTAACATAGTTTAACACCCAATAGCCGATGTATTTTTCGTGTTGGGGTGTCGTTAAACATTCATTCATTCATTGGAACATGACTAGATGTAGCTACCTTATGTTCATTTAGCAGGTCTTGAATAATTCATTGTTTGGAGTGTCATCTTGTTCAGGAGTACTATAACATAAAACTCAAATTATGGTCGGCATATGTTTGTAGGATTGGTCTAGTTCCCGGAAACACAGTATCGAATTTACGAAGCCTGGGCCCTATTTCACTAAACATCGTAAGTTAGAATAGAATAGATGTTTAACGACACCCTAGCAGTGGCGTAACTGAGTCTTTATTTTTTGGGGGCCAAAGGGGGGCAAGACCTTCGTCTGGGGGGGGGGCCTTTGTGTATTTATTGTGTACAATCAAATGCCAAATGGGGGGCCAAAGGGGGCCCATAGTGTGAATGGGGGGCACTGCCCCCAGACCCGTCCCCCCATAGTTACGCCCACTGCACCCCAGCACGAAAAATACATCGGCTATTGGGTGTTAAACTATGATAATTGTAAAGAAATAAAGTGATGATCAACATAAAAATTCAAGAGGTAAATAAAAACACAGTGTAAAGAACAGTGCGAAAAATATATAAATATCACAGATTGGTAAAATTAAAATTCACAGTAATAATCATATCACGTAAACATTATAATAAAAGTTCTGTATGGAATCCAAATGATCGTAGGTTTACGTCTGCTACTAGCAGTTATACCGGTCGTGCATTCGCAGAAAATGAATGAATGAAGGAATGAATGAATGTTTAACGACACCCCAGCACGAAAAATACACCGGCTATTGGGCGTCACACTATGGTTCGCAGAAAATTACGTCATTACGGAAGCTGGATTATTTTAAAGGCAAAAGAAAAGAAAATATGTGTGTTTCAAACTAAATTTGTTGAACTATAACAATAATGACGTTGCGCAAGATATTGCTACCAATTTACTTAACGTCAAAAACGTCAAAAAAATTAGCAATTTAAAAAAACGCATCTATTATTGCGTTGCGTCAGTTCTGGTTTACTTTCGATTTTAAAGCAAATGTTTCGTCGCGAAGCACTTAAGTTTATATACATTTCCCCCACATTTAATAAAAGCTTCATTTTGTGTGGCCTATATACAGGCTATACTAGAATTTATTTTAGCTAAACACAATGGAAACTTCGTTGTATTTCTATGTAAACACTTCGATTATTACCCACTATGTTTTAACTGTTTTCTTAAAGGTAGGTGTTTAAGAAGGTAGGAAGGAAATGTTTTATTTAACGAAGCACTCAACACATTTTATTTACGGTTACATGGCACCAGACATATAGTTACGGACCACACCGATATTGAGAGAGGAAACCCGCTGTTGCCACTCCATGGTCTACTGTATTTGATAAGCAACAAGGGATCTTTTATATGTACCATCCCACAGACAGGGTAGCACATACCACGGCCTTTGAAATACCAGTTGTGGAGCACTGGCTATAACGAGAGATAGCTCAATAGGGTCACCGATGGGGATCGATCACACTACAACCGCGCATCGAGCGAGCGCTGTTCCACTGGGCTACGGCAGGTGTTTAAGCATTGTAAATATATGTAGCTATAAGCGTACAAGACATACTCAGGGTTTGAAAAGAGGACACCAACTGCAGCCACATAGGCTACTGTGCTCCTATTGAAAAGCAGCAAGTGATATTTTATATGCAGCTTCAAGTAGACATGACTGTTGATATTAACACAGCGTATCTTTTGAATGTTAATTGAATTTGAACAGAAGTCTTAAGTTGGTGATGTAATTTCTTTTATTATATACATAGCAGTGAAATATATAGATCTACGGAAACCATTAAAGTCTTATGTTCAATGTATTTTAGCTACAGTGAAAATATGGAAGTCGTATTTACATTTTTGTAAAATTCCATAATTAATTTATCTCTCTTTGTCTCGGTTCTTCGTATTTAAATTTGATGATTACCAATGTAATTTAAACAACTGTACCTATAAAAAGGGGATACGAAGTGCAATAATGATAAAATATCTAAAACGAATTGAATACGAAGCTAAATAATGGTGACACAACCTAGTGTCATCGAGTGTAAAGGTAAGAATTTTACGGCGTTGGACTCGCTTTTGTTTTTTATGGGAGTTTTTAAGAGGATCGCTTTGTCGGGTATGCTTGCAGCGCAGTATTGTTAAATAAATATTAATAAAGATACAATTTAATCAAATTTCTTTTTAAAAGTCTTTGGTAAACTTAATTTTCTGGAAAAGTTCCATAGGCAGAAATATATCATGACGTTACGTGTTTTCGATAGGATAAGCGAAAGATATTACCAAAAAGCGAAATATATTGTCAAAAATTAGGAAATATGTATATAATAAATAGACCATATCATGGTATTTTTCCGAATACGATTTTTATGTCAACTCGTAATGTGTGAAAATCATATTTTCATTCATTGCTTCGCAATTCGTGAAAATATGGTTTTCACACACCACTGATTGACATAAAAATCGTATTCGAAAAAATCCATAAAATAGCCTCTATGTATTGTACTTTCCAAACATGAAACGTGACTAATAAGTTAACAATATTGTGATACAAATAATATACAAGTCAGAGCTCTTGGATGAATGACACACGGATCTCCCGATGGAGTTGACATTGCTTATGTTACAAAACTGTCCCTCGGATCTCCCAGTTGAGTTTTTGCTTCGTGAGAGAACTCTAAGGCGTGTGAACAGTATCTGTTGTCCCCGAGTCTGTCTTTCATTGGTAAATTATCCTTATTTATAAGGCACTTACTAAACACGTATCCATGTCATATGCAGTTGTCATGGTGGACTCGTTCAGAGACTTGCAATGCCCGTAGCAACAATTAAATTACATTGTATTATATTGCTCGTTACATATTTAATAAGTACTTGACACTAATTGGTTTCATTGGTAAGTCACTAAAGGACCCTTTACACAGGATGGCGACCTTTGTGCCTCCCTTGTGCGACCATAAAATTTGCCAGTTCGCCGTTGGAGGCAGAATGGTTGTCTAGGTCGGTCAAAGGTGGTACACAGGAGGTTCAGACATTGCTATGGACGCCATGGTCGCCGTAAAATTTTTAAGATGTTCAAAACTGTCGCACAAAGGTCGCCGAGGAAGTTGGTTGCTCAAAGGTGGCTCCAATGAGGCAGAAGAGAGGCACAAGCATTGCTGTGGTTGCAGAATGGAGGCTAAGTGGTCGCATCGGTGACCAGCCACTTAACACACCTCAACTCCAAGCAATTGCAAGTGACTCTGAGTATAGCTAAAGTGTTGTGCATGTTGACGTGTATAGATTGTCCTACCATAAGTGTTTTCATAGACTGCAATACCATAGGTGTTTCCATACTGGGTTTTTTAACGTAAGGTTTTTCTTAATGTTCATCATTAAATGTTCATGTTGAATAAAGTTTATTGGAAAACGTTGTTTCATTTACAGGTTGGATTCAATTCAAATCCCATAGGCGATCATTTTAACGTTTGTGTTTAAACACACTATATGCAATATATCAACCAAACTATGACCCATAAATATCAGTACTACAACCTCTACCTCAAAGTATTAACTGCAAAACAATATTTGTACCTTTCAGATGCATGTCTCAACCATATCCTGGACAGTTTTAGGCAACAGCTCAATTGTTGCAAGGAGGACTTGAAATCGCTGAGCTAGAATGCCGAATGCAATCTCCACCACACGAGATATATGATAATTGAAGATCCGCTGCTCGTTGGAAAGTCCCCTGAAAGAGTATGGCTTCATCATATAGGTCCTGAGGGCAAACACATCATCACCAAGTAGATATAATGGTGTGTCACGGTCATTGTGTGGCAGTTGCTCAGGACCTGAGAAGTTGATGGTATCATCTTCAAGGCACTGCGTAAGGTCTGATTCATTGAATATCTTGAAGTCAGACATCGAACCAAGGCCACCAACATCACACCATAGAAATATGTAGTTGGCATACACCAACGCAAGCAGGATCACCTTGTAATAGTGGTAGAGCCTGCCTGTGTTGGGGACATCGCACTGTTATACGTTTTCCATTAATGCCATCACATGCATGAGGCATGTTCTACCGGTTCTTAAAGTCATCTGCAACAGTCTGCTACTCTTGGGTATTTCTTGGGCATTGAACAACTTCATTCTTATACTCTTCTCGGATTGCTCTGCAAACTTCTGGCACAAAGATATGGATAGTTTTATGTGACACACGATACTGGAGGGTAGGGTAGGGTAGGGTAGGGTACTTGTCCCCAATAGCTATCCAATTGGTATTTTGCTTGGCAATTCTTGGCCGAACCCTTTGGGGAGTTCACTGAACATCGCTGGCTCCATTCGAAGGTAATTGAGGAAGGACCCTTCATCTTCTAGCCGCAGTTCTTGCATAAGTTGGCTGTAGTCCCAAACAAACAATGCTCAAGGGTCGCCTAGGAGGCAAAAGCATGGCTGAATGGTCGCCCAGTGATCGCTGTAGTTTCCGTTGGTCGACGATGATGGCATATAGGAGGCACAGTGGAGGCTCAATGGTTACCCAAACATTGCTCGGGGGTCACCTATGTAGACTATAATCGCGTTGGTTGCCATAGGTTGCACAGGAAAAGCACAGGGGAGACAGACAGGTGGCTCAGTTGACGCACAGGTCGCTCGTGGATATCCATAAAAATGCCCGATAATTGCATTTTTGGTGGTTCGCGGGAGGCACAAGGATCACTGGAGTAGTTACATAGAAACAGGAATTTCTGGGTTTAGGCGACCATTGAGCGTCCTGTCCATTTTTGGTCGCTCAAAGCTGGACCAATGGTCACAGCTCTGTGTAAAGTGGCTTTAAGTTGATACATTGGCAGACGTCAGATTACCAATTAACTAATTCTAATTAGAAGGACATTCCTGAGTTTGCAGCACGTTTTAAGATGTTATCAACTAACAGAGACTTTTTAACGATTATAATTACTTATCAAATATACCCCTGCGCGTGCTGTAACCTCACCGTGGTGCAGGGGTGTAACATTCTCATTGAGAATGGCCAATACAGCACAACTTAAAGTTTAGAATAAAAGTCAGTATCCGTGATCTTTGTATTTGAATTTACACTGTGATGTTATCCGTGATATTTGTATTTGTATTTACACTGTTTTTATTTATATCTTGTATTTTTCTATTGATGTTGATCATCACCTTATTTATTTCCATTACCATAGTTTGACACCCAATAGCCGATGTATTTTTCGTGCTGGGGTGTCATTAAACATTCATTCATTCATTCATATCAAATATATTTTTCTGCATAAAATATTAGTTGTTGTATATTAGATGTCTTTCTGATCGTTCTAATATTTATACTAGGTTAAATTTCATCTTATTTACCAAAATATAGTTTTTTCATACGTACGAAATTATTTGAAGATAAAATCGAGTTTGGGCTTTTTCCAAATATTAAGACATTAAAAATACAAACACTGATATTCTAAGCCATAAAATATATTTAATATGTAAGTTTAATCGTAGAAATATTTCATTAGTAGGAAACATCTTACATTGCAGCAAACTCAGGAATGTCCCTTTAATGCACTTATAAAAAAAAGAAGATATAATCCGTATTGTTATGAAGTTGAAGTTTAGCACTGTGACGATATTGCAGATGTAGCGGACTGTTTTACATGGAGAAACAACAGAGTCTGTTGACGGCGATCGATCGTAAAAACTATGACATTTCAGGCGAGTTCTCTGCAGCACAACCATTCTGCCTCCGTGGTGATTGGAGTTAAGGTTGTTTTGTTTAACACCACTACAGCACATTGATTTCCTAATCATTGGCTTTTGTATATCAAATATTTGCTAATTTTACACACATATAGTCTTTGAGAGGAAAGGGTATTTTATATGCACCATCCCACAGACGCGTACCGTGGATTTAATATACCTGTTGTATATTGACTGACTGGTCGACTGGGCACACACCGGATTTGACTAGCCACGGGCTATCAAAATACCTTCTAAATACAATTATGGCCTACCAATGGGGATAGATCCTAGACTGACCGCGCATCATGCGAGCGCTTTACCACTGTGCTACGTACCACCCCTAGTGATGATTGCGAACTGGTGTATAAATGACCGATACTTGAGAACCGGCGTACAGATGTAATACAGCCGTGTCTAATACTTGCCCAGTAACAGCCGTCTCATCAGCATGCTGGCGATCAGTGCGAGATTACTCGTTCGCGCCAGTCGATTATCGCGTTACACTAGATCGAAAACATGTCACTTCAATCAGCGTTCAGTGTAGCAAAACACAACTACTGGACGTTTCCTAGTCACGCGATATGTCCGCCATGACACTTGCAATGGCGTTCACCAGGCCTAAGTTCAGTCAGCGAACCTTTCGCTAACGTCCGCGAACTGATTGATTACTTCTCGACGTCGCCATCTGGTTTAACGTGAAGCGCATAAACCAGTATAGCGGACGTTAGCGAAAAGAGGTTGACTGAACTTACTCCTGGATTGAGTTCAGCCGGACTGATTGACTAGAAAACAAAGTTCGCCCAATTGGTTTATACGCTTTACGTTCAACCAAATTACTACATTGGGGACCAATCAAATATAATATAGTTCCGGCTGAACTTGGCCTGGGCTGAGTTCAGCCGAACTTAGCAGGAATGAAAACGTTCACAAGACTGGTGTATGCGCTGCACGTTAAACTAAATGTACAAATATTGGACCCGTCAACTAATTCGCGAATGATGTTGGCATCACTCGCTGCTGCTGGAATGGTGGCAGGTGTCTGGTGTTGTTGACATCGTTACGCCACGACAAGTGACACAGATAGGTCCACATGTCAATAACGCAGTAATATATTAAGCTTCTGGGTTTATGGATGTCAGATCCAAGTAATAAAATAGGCGTCCGGACTTCTCTTTTTTGTAGGGGATAATAATGGATAATGGATAACAACATCTATTTATATTAGCATTATTGCCCCAAACAGCTATATAGGATTGAATACGAATCACTACGCATTTTTACGTCGATTACAACTAATACTGATGGAAAGGCACGGTGAAAATGTATTAGACTAGCTCGTTTCGCCCAAATATCAACATCATTATGGCCCCGAATATGATGATTTTCCAACAATGGAACAGTTGCCTCCCTGCCCCCAGTCTCGTACTCTTAAGAGTAATATAATGATTCCAGAACGCATAGCTCTTGTAAGGAGTAAAGGCGAGTACACAAACTCATTGCTCATTCCTCACAAACCACTTGACAGTTGTTCTTGACCAATAATCCAAATGCATGAGCTGTTTGCAGGTGGGTATTTAAGTTTAATATACCGGCCTCGGTGGCGTCGTGGTTAGGCCATCGGTCGACAGGCTGGTAGGTACTGGGTTCGGATCCCAGTCGAGGCATGGGATTTTTAATCCAGATACTGCAAGGCTCAATGGATAGGTGTAAACCACTTGCACCGACTAGTGATTCATAACTGGTTCAACAAAGGCCATGGTTTGTGCTATCCTGCCTATGGGAAGCGCAAATAAAAGTTCCTTTGCTGCTAATCGACATAAGATTAGCCCATGAAGTGGCGGCAGCGGGTTTCATCTCAAAATCTTTGTGGTCCTTAACCATATGTCCTACGCCATATAACCGT
>JAECMU010214149.1:0-12108 GCA_016106625.1 Dracogyra subfuscus | reverse complement strand
CTGGGGTTTTTTCTCGACATAACCATATGTTCGACGCCGATATAACCGTAGTTAAAATGTGTTGAGTGCGTCGTTAAAAAAAAAAAAATAATAATAATAATAATTATCCAAATATATATATATGTGAACAAATTTGCAAGTCTTAAAAATATTTTTCTTGTAAATATTTTTTATCAGCACATATAATAATTATTTATTTTAGTTAAATACAGTTTTATAGATTTTAATGTCACACATTTAGTTATGAACAATTGTGGCATGTCAGGCTGGTGTTTAACATGTGCCATAATAATGTACCACAGTAGTAATAGATCCACCTGTTGTACTAATACTCGTCACTAGCAGTTGTAGACGACACCTGTAGTGGTATGCGAGTATGCTGTTGTCTGTATGCCCATAGCTATGTGAGCTATGTGCGTACAATAGATAGTTCCTACACCACAAGCTAAATGTGGGTGTAAGCAGTTGTCATGCAGTTTGGTGTAGTCTAGTGAAGTAGAACAGTTTGTATGCATGTTGTCAACGTAGATTTTTCACTTGCACCACTTTGTGACACCTGTTACTAGGGAATACCACTTTTGTTAAAAATGTTTTAAAAATGCAATAGTGGCTGAGCAGTTTCAAAACATTTTATTAAGAATACCTCATACTGGTTAATTCTTCCATCACCTGGAGCCTTTATAAACAAATGTTTAAAGGAAGTATTTGAGATGAAATGAAATCATATACTGACACTGAAGTATGTTTAATAATAGTATGCTGTAGAACAGACAAAAATTGCTTTTGCAATAAATGAGAAATGTATTTAGAATTGTATTACTATCCCATGTATATGTTAAGACTAACATTGTACAGTGAAACCCTTCTATACCGGACACCCTCATCACCAAGGGATAAGTCCAGTTGTAAGAGGTATTTGGTTTAGACAGGTTCAGTTCTGTATTGAATTTTAAAAAGTGAGTGTGATAAATGTCCGGTTTTGAGGGAATTATGCTTTACATTGGGTCCGGTTTTGAGAGCTTTCACTGTATGTGGAAATTGTGTTATTTTTTTATAATTATCCTTATTGACTTAATAAATCCTCTTGCTTTAATCATTGCCTATCACATGGTGCGTGTGAGTGCAGTCTCTTCATGTATTAGTCTTTTATATAACTAGATTTGTACATACGTGCTTGCTAAATCTGTTTACTTGATAGAGGCGAGAACATAACGCTGCACAGTGTTACTACAGTGTAAATCAGTTGGTACTTTCAAATACTGCTAGTATTCACTGTGTAATTTTATTACATCGTGATGGTACCTGAATTAATGTCATGAAGGTATTGCCCATGTTTGAGACTTTGTGTCAGTGTATAATGACTGTATAGTTTGTTTTCTGCACTTAGCCTGTGTTTGCTGGGGGTCTCAGTTGCTATGACATTACTAGTGGGCGTGGCTTTCACTCGGTCTGTTCCCATGGCTTATATTCCTCATCATTAGCCAATCATTTCACATGGCATCATATATTAATCACTGACATTTTCACATATAGCGACTTAATTTTCACATGCATTTCGCCAGTTTAATCTCATTTCGTTTACACTACTCTGCCAGTCTCCTAAGTAGATTTCTAACTTTTTATATCAAATATAACCTATCTAGACATAGATAATATATCTAGAAAATGTATTCATTAATGTATTGTTTTAAATCGTTAAATAATGCTTGTGTAGACAATAAATATAATTTAGTTTTTGTGTTTTGCAGTTTTAGTGTATGAATATACCTTTTAAAAATTGCCCATATTTTATTTTTACAAACTATATAGAGTTATCTGCCCCTGTTTTGTTTTGTTATGGTCTACCATGTAACATAATTATGAAATTAATCATTAACAGAAACAACATTTGCATGTTACTTTTGAGTTTTAGGGGTTTTTTTTCCTTGCATTTTATTTCAATATTTTGTCATTGTGTTTGTTATTTTCCCTTGTTCCTGCATTGTATTTTAATATTTATCATTTTCTTACCGGTAGTAAAATTCATTATATTAATGTTGCAAGACATCACATTAATTTTGTTCTAACCAACTGGTTGACTTTATTATTTAAGCTTCTGTTATTATATAATAGTGCAGTTAATATAATTCACATTAACATAATAATCATAATAATAATAATATAATAATATTTTATTGTGAGTGATATTTCAACATTTATGTAATCTTGAGTTTTGCATTCAAGTGACTAATAGTAAACATATAAGAATGTGATAATATCATCAGCTAAATCACTGCTACTTATCCCATAAGCAGTCAGGTTTTAAATTAAAATTCTACTAAGATACAAATAAAATTACCATTCTGGCAAAATACTGATTCTCTGAGGTTACTAGTACATCCATATTCTTACTCAATTTTACGTATAGAAGTTTACTTTATTTAAAATAAAAAAATTGTGTATGTCCACAGCAGTCTGTAAAATTTTTAAACACAATTATGTTTGTGTTTGCTGTTTTAAAGTAATTTTCAGATTTTTAAGTACAAAAATAAAGTTTTTCTACATTACAATGTTATAGGGTAAGGAATAATGATAAATATTGAAAGAGCTTTATTTTATTTATTTTGTTGAGTCTTTTTAGGGGTGTTTTGTTTGGGTTTTTTGCCAAAAAATAAAATATTTGATATATTGTTTTGTTTAGTTATAACTAATTTTTTAATTTTTAAAAACTAATATTAAGTTTAATAAAAAAAAAATTATAATAAAAAAGCAACGACAACAATTTCCTTTATTTTAATGACCCTGTGTGTGTGTTTTTAATTTGCATGAGTTTTTCTTAATTTACAAATAACCAAGAATGTATGCCTAGTGAAACAATCTAAATTAATAATAATATAATTAATATGTTATTTTGTATTTGCTAGAAATGTTGTGAAGAAATGGAATAATACTTACATAAGGATTACAGGGAAAAAAATCATTGTATTTTACAAAATGGTATAAAATTTATTTATTTAATTATCCAAGCATTTGTTTTAGGCCAAATGGGCTATGATGAACTTAAACCTTCTGTCCCATTTGCGACTTTTGTCTTCATCCGAGGAGACACTGGAAGACTGGCAGGACTCCCCCACAAACACAACACTACGACCCAAAAGCCACACTCTGCCCAAATCTCAGTCCCTTCATGAACAGCTGTGGGAGGGCATCCAGAAAAAGTCGCACGACTTGCTCCGCGGCACTGGCACACTGCTAAACCGCAGCTTCTCCCGGGATGACCCAGCAACACAGGTCCAGGTCGGTCACATGACGGAGTGTGTCAAAAATTAGGATTCAGTAATGAAATAGGATTTTTTAATTATTGATTCTTTTTAATTGGCTTTACAAATTTCATTGTTGAAACAAAACAAAAAAACACAAATCTATATATACTTACTATAGATTTTTAAAGGAAAATTTAAATATTTGTTCATAGCATAGCAAACTCCAGTACTGATATTATTAGCATGGTTATCATAATGTTGGTGTAGCAAAAATATTTTTTTGCCAGGTGGAAATTTAAATATTATTTATTGGGTTGTTGATTTGGATGTGCAGTTTAATACAACAATATCAGCTATGTTGTTTTGATTCAGTGTTAGTGAGGTATTAATTATTTACACAGTAATAACCAAGACCTACCTAATATTAGTGAAGCAAGCATCACCTTCTGCATGTTCGACAGTTACATACACACGCACTGAATGGATTTGGTCCTGATACCTATGTGTGTAGCATGTTCTCAGTCCACTGAAACAAAGTGTCCTAAACTATTTCAGTGTTTGTGTTTGTTTGCTACAGAAGACATTGTTTAAACTTTGTCCTCAGTCCATGCTGAAATGCATCTCTGTCAACAATGCACTCTTCAGCATGCAGCGAACACAAGCACTCTTCAACATACAGTGAACACAAGCATGTTGCAGTTTATTTAGTGTTTTCCACCACTGCCCTCTGTCCTTTCTCTCTTTTGAGTTCCATCTTATTTCTTCCCAGTCTGGCAGCATCTCCAATCTTTTAACTTCTTTCACTGTCCACCTCCACATTTTAGTCCTTGCAGTTGCCTGAAAACCTGAGACCTTTTATGTTTGCATAATCATTTACTCTTCATTTATTTTTTATTATCTTTGTTACTAAAAAAAAAAGAGGTTTTAATAGTTATTTTGCATTCTCATTCCTGAAAATTGATTTCTTCCAAAGATAATGATGAATTTCATTTGAACTATGCTTACAAATTCATGTCAGAAAATATCTCAATTATAGTTTATCTACTTTGTAAAAGGTAAAAGACCAAGAACATCTTGTTTTCAGTAATCTTTGGTCTTATTCACTCATCCCCGTCAGGGGACCCATTGGGCTATTTCTCATTCCAGCCAGTGCTCCACAACTGGTGTAACAAAGGCTGTGGTATGTACTTGCCTGTCTGTGGGATGGAAGATCCCTTGCTGCTAATCAAAAAGAATAGCCAATCTAGTGGCGACTGCAGATTTACTCTTTCAATACCTGTGTGGTCCATAACCATATGTCCAACACCATATGTCCAACACCATATGTCCAACACCATATAACCGTAAATAAAATGTGTTGAATGCATTATTAAATAAAACTTTCCTTCCTTATTCACTCTTCATTGTTTGGTATTAATGTAAGTTTATGACTCGCTGTTTTAACAATGTATGAAGTAACAATCCGTCTGTTCATCGTGGTTCAGTGGTTTCCAACTCATCCATTTTCTTATCCATTCATCTATTAATCAGTTGGGTCAGTTCTTTGCAAGTTTTTTTCTTGAGATGATATATTTTATATATAAAGTCTTGGTAATTATTTTTGTCAGTGTTTTGATGAGTTTAGTTCAAGACTTAAGTTACCAATGTAATCTGGTTATATATAAATGAGAGACTGCAATTACTTGATAAAAGTTGAGAGTTAAATAAGATATTTCCATTGGCAGTGAACCTGTCTAATCTGTAAGAACTGGTTGTAGAATTGAGTAGTTGTGTGCACTGTATTATTGTGTTACTTACAGTTTAGCAGTTGTAAAATTATAGTGGTATTACAACAAAAAAATCATAATACATTGATAAATTGCACACCCCACCCCACCCTACCTCATGGAGTTGGCCTTTGCGATGCACTTGGAGTGAATAGTTTAAATTGTTAACTATATTTATCTCAGTAAGTTTCCATGTAACTTTGTGATACCTGTGCTTGTTTTTGTTTGTGTTTTTTCCTTTGAGCCACCCAATAGCCAGTATATATTTGTTTGTGCTAGGGAGTCATTAAACATTCATTCATTGACCTACATCATACATGTATACTGGAAATATATCTTGATATCTGGCTTAAATTGGTTGAATTGTCTCCTTTTTAACATCTATAGTTCAAAATTATAACTTCATATTGCTACTCTTTAAAAATAAACTGGTATAAAAACATCATGTAATATGCAAAATATATAACAGGAATCTTTAATTGCACTATTCATAATCTTCTCACCACATTGTAATGTTTTTGTTTGTTAATGTATAGCAAGAATCAAGAAAAAACACGTACAGTCAGACCTCGTTACAACGACCACGTTTGTTGTTTTATCGAAATTGTTGTTATATTATTTATTCATCATCGGCTATTAGGTGTCAGTAGTAGCAAGTGATCATTTATATGTACCATCCCAGAGACAGGATAATACATACAAAGGCATTTAATATACATGGCTGTAATGAGAAATATGCCAATGGCCCACCGATGGGGATAGATTACAGACCATCATCAAATCCTAAGTATATTATTATTACTCAAAGCTCATTCACAGTACCTACTTTGTTTACAAAATGGCATAAACCTAGTAGACTTGATTGTTCACAGTATATCCTTTAATTGAATGACTAAAAGATTATGTTCAAAAGTAATACACGTCTACATAGTTAGCCAACATCAGTAACTTGGATATCATCTGACACTGTTAGATTGCAACAAAATCAAGGATGCCTGTGTGTACTGCCAATGTACTACGGCATCTGTGCTTATGTAATGTCGTTGTAAAGAGGTGTTTTTAGATGTTGGATATACATTGATTCTTAATTTTCTCTGTCAGTGATGAAAGGTGTGAATTCCGGTGTAATGAACAGAATAAGATTGGTGTACATTCATTCCTGACAATTTGTTGTCGGAGAGTGTAAATGTCGTAGTAACGATGATCGTTGTAACGAGGTCTGACTGTATTTCTCTGTTATTTGTTTTAACAAGGGAGGTAATTTTTGTAAATCGGCCAAATGGTAGTGAAGAAGCCCTTTTGATCCAGTAGAATAAACAGTATTGTTAACAAATAATCACAGACCGTGTCAGCATAGCTGAAGTGTTGTTTTCACTAGATAGTTAATACTAAAAATATAATAAGTGTTTGCTAAGTAAAGTTGACTGGTTTAATACATGTAGGTTGATTGTTTATGTGTGACCATTCTTAAATTAGTTATTGTTTATTTACATCACATTTAAAGTACTATGATGTTTGATGGAAACCGTAATGGTGTATTGTATATAGTTACGGTATCAGTGTCATTTGGTTTATATAGTAATAGTTTACTGCATGCTTTTTTACTGTTCATCTTAAGCCTGGTTTACATAAAATATGTAACAGATCATCGCAGATCAGTAATAGTTTCTGTAGCAAGATAGTCACAGATTGTCTGCATAGGACAGATTAGAAAAGTTTAAATGTGTCAAACATAATATCTGCATCTGATCTGCGACCATCTGTGTCAATCTGCAACATTGTTCAGATTTTATGGGAACTAGGCTTTATTGTGTAGTGTTAGAATGGGGAACCTCTCCCTGCACCAGCAAAGCATTACTGCATTGTGACTTGTTAAATAACATGATCACACATACACGTCTGTGTAGACACAGTGGTAACACCACCAACAAAACCAATCTATGCATGGGCTACGTTCGTGTCGATCATTGGTTTACAGCATGGTTTACTGCCACGCCCACTAATAACCTGTGAATGAGAAACTTATTTGTTAATATCTTTGATGTATGTTGAGGATATGAGTTGTCCAATATGTTGTATAATCAGGTTCACCATTAGGAACTTGTAATCCGGCTGGGTGGGGAAACGGACATGCATAATGTTTGTGTTCAGTGATGTCAAACAAGACTCCCATCTTATACAGAAACTAAATTAATAAATTGACTGAAAATAGGTGCCAGGAGCCAGTTTCACAAAACATTGAAAGTTTAGGTCTGAAAGCAGCAGTTCAGTCATATGGTTATACATGTTTAGCATCTATTTACAGAAAATTACTTCATTATACAAAATTAAGCATTTTAAGAACGAGAAAAAAGAAGAAATATGTGTTCTTAAACTATATTTGTTGTAATATTATTAATAGTAGTAATAATAATTGTGGTTTAGTAATAGATTTACATTTACGTGCAAAACTAGTCTTGTGATGTTTTATTCAAATTGGGCCCTGGGCCTCTCATAAAATGTGCACCTGGTTACTATGGCAATACCACTCTATGGCATGAACAAAGTCAACCTGGATAAACATTTATTGATTATTGTTGTTGTTATTATTATTTTATTTATAATTTTATGAATTCTGTTTGACCAAGTATCATCAGATTCAAATTGTCTTGGACAAATGTAAATGTAACAAAACTGAATTTTATTTCAAATTTATTTTTGGTGAATGAGGGTTTAAAGCTTCTAGCTGTAGTTTCAAAGGTACATACCTTTCTCTGTTGTACATAAGGTATTACAGACTTCATGACAGTCTGAAAAATATAGATTTACCAAACTTGATACTTAAGCAAGAAGCTGTGATATTTTAAATTGTAAAGCAAGCTGCAATAGTTAAGACTATTTTGTCAAATATCTAGTACATTTGCTTGTGCGTGGTTGATTGTCTGTTATTGGAATGATGGTGTGTAACCCTGAGTCACTAACGTGTGTGTGTGGTATGACAGGGTAAGAAGCTGATGGCCCAGTACTCTCAGCAGACTCTGAAGAAGAGTGTTGACATGAAGTCCAAGCTGGAGGACGCCATCTTGGGCACGTGCAGTGCTCGGTCCGACATGATGAGACGGCGAGGAACAGCTTCCAGCCTAGCAGGTTTATACTCACTTTCTTCTCATTCTTCTTGTGATCGTCCATCAGTGTTATCTGTTCATTGCACTTCACCATTCAATGTTTTATTTTACCCGTCAATATTTTAATATCCCAGCATGAAATTTTCAACAGTTACATAATGTTTGGGAAAGTGTATGGGTGGTTCTGGGATATATTTCTATTCAAAGCATTTAGCAGAGGGTAAAAAGTGTCTCACTTTTACATCGTGTAATTGTAAACTTGTCACCAGTGAAGAAGAAAAGAAGCTATATATTACAAGCAGTGATTCCATCAATAAAATATTGTAGTATAGGTTGATGAAAACCCTTAAAAAACAAACACCTCTCTCCACCAAAAAACCCAAAAACAAAGCAGCTTGTCTCGTGAAATGTTTTTCTCATACACCTAAGCATGTGTCATAGATATGATCACAAATATGATGATCCATTTGCTGACTTGAAAATGTGTCATAGATATGATCACAAATATAATGATCCATATGCTGACTTGAAAGCAAACAAATATTTTGTGTCATCTGAAAATTGATCAGTTGTTGGCAAGTAGCTGATGAATAACTAGCTTTGATTACATACACGTCCTGTGTTATCTGTAACAAATGCATGTGTTGATTAGATGAGTGTTTTTCACTGTTGCAGGAGATCGCACTCCACCGCTTGTTGCCCCTGAAGGGGGAGGGTCCCGACTGCGCTGGCGTAAAGATCAGCTACAGTGGAGACATTCTTTGGAGATACATGAGAGGTAATCTTTATTTCTGTATGCGACCCTGTCTATTAACATCACAGTGTGCTATGCTCAGTGTGCATTTTAAATGTATACCTGATAGATATTCTTTATTTCTCTATTTAAAATTACTGTGTGGGTATATTTTTTAAATGTATATTTACGACGTGGTTTGTGCAGGCTGAAAGTAGAATTATTTTTGTTACAGCTAGAATCACTGTTACACTTATTGTAGATTGGAGAATGGGATATTAATGGATAAAATAATAACATTTAAAATCTGTGACATGTAATAATGTGGGTGTCCACTAAAATGAATGAAAGTAACTTGTTTTAATAAGACTCATAGCTAATCATGGCTATTTGAAACAAGTTGGGTTTTGACCATTTATTTCATTTCATTTCAACTTATTGTCATGTTTATATCCCAAACCTCAGCTATCTTGGCTGGCTGTCCAGGACAGTGGGTTAGTTGTTGGTTGGTTAGTGTTTAGTGAGAGAGAAGACGGTGTAGTGGCCTTACACCTACCCATTGACCCCTTAAGAACTCACTCTGGGTTGGAGCTGGTACCGACCTGCAAACCCTGTACCAACCAGCCTTATGCCTGATGGCTTAACCACTGCGCCACAAAGGCCGGTGGTTTTTCCCAATATACTTCAAAGCTGCCAATAAGGCTGTATTGAATTGGCATTTTATCCAACCAGTATATAACAGCTTCATGTTAACATCGTAACCTAGATTGGTAAGTACAGAAATTAGTTTTGTACCAATTTTAATTTCCACTCAGAATAACCTTCTTTCACTTACATTTTATTTCAGTCATGTTTCAGAGAAATTATTAAATTAATATTTTATAAATTAATTTAAAAAAAATTATATTCATATTGTATCATTCAGTGAAGAAAAGTAACTCTATTTGTTGTCTCTACAGGGTTGTCCCCCTTCGTGCCAGGTAAGGCGTCCTGGTTGAAGCCTCGTATACTCCCATTTACTAGTTAGCTTGGTTCAGGGCAACGAGGTTTTGTTCTACTAAACCTTTTTATGATAGTTTTATTTCACCCATGTTATTTTTTTATGTTGACCCGTTTTCATTAAATTACCCAGAATCCTCATTTAAACTTTTCTTTTTGTATATTGTTTTGAATGACCTCAACCTATTTCCTCAAATATCTCAAATTCCTTAATTAAACTGTTATTTTGATTTTATATCTTTTTCCTGGAATCTTGAATAAGAATGATGTCATGACAAACTGAATTAATGTTATTTGTAACAAAAATATTTGTTTCTCAGTGTTACGAACAACAAGTTAAAAATCAGAGTTTATTGGTGTGTTGGTTCCGATGTCATATACTATAAATTATTATATATTTATTTTTAACTAGTACTTAAGGAAATTAACTTGTTCATATTTCTGTCTTTTGTGCTGTTGTCTGGATTTTTATTTTGTTTAAGTATATTTATTAATCATCATGGTTTATTAAACTTAACATAACATTATACTGCACAAACCCATCTACTTGTTAAAATTTGTAATTAATGTGCATTTTGAAAAGTTGTGTTCAGGCATCGGAATTTGCATAGTGTGTGATAACCCTGGTATTGGTTACCACCACAAAATACAGGCCGGACAAGTCTATAGGTTGTTGATCAAGTTTGTAATTCCATTATTATTACTTTAAAATTGCTTTATAAACAGACTGAAACTTTGTTATTCATTCATGCATGTGTAAGTCTTATTTTATACTGGCTCAACAGCCAACTGATCAAGATTCATTGGTGGATTTTTTTTGTTTAAAATATTTTATGGAGAATGAAATACGTTTTTGACATGTGCTAACCTCCTGGAAACCTGAACGACCATTGTCCTGGTATTTCAATGCCTGTGTATTGTCTGTTCACTGTTGTAATGTTGAATGTTTGTAATAAATTACATACTCAAATATTATGTCCTGAACAGTTAACAATAACTGTGTTTTAGACAGGTGATTGCCACTGATGTTCCACTATTATGGCTTCAGATTTACTTGCCATTATTAGCAGACAGGTTGAGTCTGAATATCGTAATGTAATGCTGGTTTATTACCTTTAACTGAGTATACATTAAACATTCCTTTCATTTTTTATTTTCTTAATCCTTAAAATATAAAATAAACATAATAAAAATGTATCACTATTTAAACAATGTTAACTTAAGTGCATTTTCAAGAATATAATTGTTTACTTTCCCTCTTTGTTTATGGTAATTCGAGTAGATTCACATCAGAAAATATTCTCGGGATACCTTCTGATAGTCCTCTATCCCTCTTTGATTTTTTATTTATTGTTAAAATAGAAATGTTAGACAGTCGTCATGTAAAAATGTAGAGATGCTATTTGAACATTCCTAGATACTGTAGCTATAGTCCACGTCATTCAGTTGGTGAATGATACAAAATAAATGAGTGCGACTTTTGTTCTATATGGTAAAAGTAGACCATTAGATAGACACAAAGAAACAAAGTCCAGACACCAGTTCACTATGGTTTTTGATAGATTTATGTTTAATTTTTTATCCGTTAATAAATTTTTCTTGTTAAAATGTTTGCTTTGTTATTGATAAAATTGTTAATTTTGTTTGTGTTTTGCATATTTTGTTTTATTAAGTTTGCTACTTGTTTAATTCAGCTAAAAATTGGTAATACAAAGATTATGAATATTTTTTATAAAGTCTGTTTTGTATGTTATGAATAAATGTTGTTTTATTTGAGGTTGTAGACAATACACAATGTCACGTTTCTTCTGCAGTATTAAGTAGGAGTACAGCTTTGGAATTGATTGTAATAATTATATATCAGAAAATATTCAGTGTATGCCTTGTATTGTGTCACTGCATTGCATTATAGTGCAGTGATTTTATAATTATGTCACATATTTAAAAAAAGATTTCTCTTTTATTCATGTGTTGATGGTGTCCTGTGCTTGTAATGTGTTCCTGTGTGAAATACTGTTACTGTCAGGATGTTGTTTATAACAGTAAAGCTCTAGACGTGTAGTGTTTTGTGTGTGTTTCAGTCCGAAACCGCGAGACGTTGATTCTGATGCCCACGTAGAAGGCAGTCTGGCAGCCGAAGTGAGCGTCATATCTCTGGACATTCTTGAAATCATAGTCCAGGTAACAGAATGTAGACACGATGTAACGAAACCCGAGTTCGCTAAGCTAGATTCTTAAAACTAATAAACGATAAACAAATAGTA
>JAECMU010214136.1:0-20167 GCA_016106625.1 Dracogyra subfuscus | reverse complement strand
TGAAAGTCATATCGTACCATGGCATAACAGTCATCCTGATAGTGTATTTTACAAAATGACATTAAATTACAATTTGTTTCTTAATTTAAAGGATATTTCATCAGCAAAAGAATAAAAGTAGGGTACCGTAGTTAATGTTTTAATGTTGTTATTGTTTATTTCTTAAATAAATAAGATGAAAATAAGTAATATTCTGCCATTTCAACTGTTAACTAAAATTGTTCTATTATTAGCACATTTATTAATTGTGAATATAAAAACCGCACTTCGGTGAACTGGATTATTGCCGACTTCTTACAGCAGAAACACTATTTCCCTTCGTAGACATATTTTTCCATACAAGTTTGCAAGTAATTTGTCTCTAAGTTGTTTTCTGTTGTTTTACGAAAATTGTATTCAAAACTCGGTTAGTAGTAAATAATATAGACGGCTCTTGTCAGGTAAAATGGAAATGACAGTTGACAGGTATTATGGGTATCAATAACGATATGCTGCACAATAACGTGTTCTGAATTTCAAACTGTCCAAATAAAGTTTAGAAAACAAAAACAAAAAACCCAAATGCTTTTATGCTATAGTTGATTCGTTTTCTATATACTAGTACGAAATGACTAGGGTACGAAATGACTTTTCACGATGGTACGAAATGACTAGGGTACGAAATGACTTGGGTACGAAATGACTTTTTGCAATGGTACGAAATGACCAGGGTACGAAATGACTAGGGTATGAAATGACCAGGCAGCATGGTACGAAATGGATGGTACGAAATGACTTGGGTACGAAATGACTATGATTCGTCATTTCATACCCTAGTCATTTCGTACCCTAGTTATTTCGTACCATCGTTCAAACTAACACATTAAATTAATCAGATTAAACAAACATAGCCCTTAATTTGGCTTAAATTAAGCGTGAGGCTTAAAGCAGGTAAGATGAATACATTTCAGGTCCAAGATAATCCGTATAGTTTTGAATACAATTTTCATCAGACAACTAAGAGACAGGTTACTTGCAAACTTGTATGGAAAAATAGGTCTACGGAGGGAAAGAGTGTTTTTACTGTAAGAAGTCGGCAATAATCCAGTTGACCAAAGTGTGCTTTTTATATTCACAATTAATAAATATGCTAATAATAATTATGAACACAAATTTTAGTTAACAGTTGAAATGTCCAAATATTACTTAATTGCATCTTATTTGTTTAAGAAATAAACAATAACAACCATTAAAACAATAACTACCCTATTGAATGCCAAATTATCCAATTGCTAATCATGATTAGGCTAATGTTTGTACAAAGTGGGGATAACTTATTCTTTTGCTGATAATAAAATTCTTTAAATTAACAAAACAAATTGTAATTTAAAGCTGCATTGTCTGGTTTCAATCGTATACATTCAAGTTCTAAGTTCAAATACAAGCATAACTGCACTTTTAATTCACTCGCGAGTTGTTGTCATTAACGCATATATTGTCAAATGCTTACTAGCCAGTTAGAACAATGTTCGCCATTTTGTAATACTGTACGGATTCTAGCAGTCATTCCTCACAGCCAATTACATTAGTAGCAGACATGCATGGTGACGTTCTAAATCCTGTGTTGTGGTGTAATTTATACAAAACTAGTTGAACATCCTATATTTCCGTAGTACAGAAGGATTTTTAAAGTGCCACTTCAGATATTATAAAAGTGCTTAATAAAATGGTTAAGTTGTATTTATACGGACATTAGTAACATTGGCACTAACAATAAGACTGTGAAAATGAGTCTTGGTTGTCATTTTGTTTTTGTGTTGATTTTATATGAAGATACTCTTTAAAACTCTAAACATTTTCAGTGGTAGTGAATAATAAAAATTAGCATATCAGTGTGTTTAAAAGTGTGAAATACAGGTAGCAATCGAAAGGCGTACGAGTCCGGTGTTTATAACATCGACATGAAATTGATTGTTATCATAATTTGCTGCTACGAATTGACTGCTCGGTTTTTGTAATGCAACAGTAGCCGAACCGTACTATTTTTAGCCCAGTGAGGGCCCGCCAAAAGTGTCCTACTTTCAAAATTCTGGGTTTATTTTTAACTTGGGGGGAAAGCCAATGTAGTGAAACAAATTCAGACTGGCGTCTTATATGCACCAAACGTAATGGGATTTTCTGTTCTATATATGCTTAAATAATAAAAATATTCCAGACAGTGCCGCTTTAATGTCATTTGGTAAAAGACACTATCAGACAGAGTGACTGTATGCCATGGTATAATATGACTTTCAGTTATGGTACAAAATGACCAAGGTACGAAATGACTAGGGTACGAAATGACTTATTGCAATGGTACGAAACGACCAAATTAGGTACGAAATGACTATGGTACAAAGTGACTAGCAACCATTTATCTTCACTTCCTGTGACTTCAAACTGGTCACAGCAGTTTATCAAGATAAACTTTTCGTGCAGGCGGCAAAGTTTATTCTGTCTACGCAATGCGCCATTGGCAATTACTGAACAACAGTTCCGATGAATTTTTCTCGGATTGAAAGTGCGGTCAAAATAACGATTACGATCACATTTCCACACCCTAATCATATAGTGTGGTCAATTCCGAGCTCACTGAGACCAAGAAATACTTACTTTGAAACGATCTTCACTTTGAATTCAAGGGAAAAAAGTCTTGACTAAAGTTACCGAGCAGATTCTAGCAATCACTTTCTAGCATACAGTTACGCTGGCAGACAATTTCCACTGACACGCATGGTGACAACTCATACACCTTACACAATAAATATATCATATCTTACCATAATTTCACTTGAAATCCATATTTCATAAAAGGTACAATTTTGTAATCACGAGATTTTCTTCAAACACATTCAATTGCATTAGAAATCTTCAAAAAAAAAAAATCCAATAGCAAGTTTGCATTGGAATTTTTCCAGCATTCTTAAAACAAAAACATCATGTACCCAGTGTATGGTTATTGTAAGGCAATTCAAAGTGACATTGGAATACTGACATCATTCAAGTATGTTATTACAATGCTTCTCCACATTAAAATAGTGGTGATCATGTGATCTATGTCATGAAATAGGTAACTGAAGTTTGTAATTGTTGCGACGGAATGGCACGAAATGTTGCTGAATGTGCTGTTGGATTTCTTTCTGTAGTATGTGTATTAGTGATTAATATGTGGATTTTTTTTAATCGGTTAGCTCGAAAATGATCAATGTAAAGGCATATGACGTCAAACATAGGATTGCTGTGGTATTAGAGCAAAAATCTTTGCCACCTGTCTGGTTGTCAGGAATTGCCAAAAAAATACATATGTTGGTCTCTGACTATAATGAAAGCGTATTTATGACCAAATGTCCATCTAGCTCTGTTACGGTCAGAGTACTCGGGCTAGTGATTCATGTGCAGTGACATCTCAAATCAAAGATACTGAAAGTATGAAAATGAATTATTTTCAGGAAAACAAGCTGAGTGTTTGGCATCTCGAACAGCTCAACAAAGATGAATCTATAATATCAAGGGCTGCAACTCTGTTGGAAAATGAGCCTCGACTAATTTGTGAGGTTCAACACACTGGCGATGTTACAGACCTCAGTGTAAGTATTCAGTGTCACAAACCTCAGTGAGTATTCAGTGATGTCATAGACCACAGTGTAAGTATTCAGTGTCACAAACCTCAGTGACATTACAGACCGGAGTGAGTTTTCAGTGATGTCATAGACCACAGTGTGAGTACTGGTATTCGGTGACATCACAGATATCAATGTGAGTATTTCATGATATCACACATCTCAGTGTGAGAGTAGTGACGTCACAGATTTTTAAGTATTCAGTCATGTCGCAGATCTCAGTATGAGTATTTAATGATGTTACATATCTCAGTAAATATTCAGTGATGTTGGAAGACCTTAGTATAAGTATTCAGTATTGACACAGACCTCTGAACATTCAGTGATGTCACAGACTTGGGAGTATTCATTAATGTCCAATATCTCTGTATATTCAGTTTTGTCCAAGATCTCGGTGTATATTCAGTTTTGTCCAAGATCTCGGTGTATATTCAGTTTTGTCCAAGATCTCAGTTTATATTCAGTTTTGTCTGAGATCTCGGTGTATATTCAGTTTTGTCCGAGATCTCGGTGTATATTCAGTTTTGTCCGAGATCTCGGTGTATATTCAGTTTTGTCCGAGATCTCGGTGTATATTCAGTTTTGTCCGAGATCTCGGTTTATATTCCGTTTTGTCCGAGATCTCGGTGTATATTCCGTTTTGTCCGAGATCTCGGTGTATATTCTGTTTTGTCCGAGATCTCGGTGTATATTCAGTTTTGTCCGAGATCTCGGTGTATATTCAGTTTTGTCCGAGATCTCGGTGTATATTCAGTTTTGTCCGAGATCTCGGTGTATATTCAGTTTTGTCCAAGATCTCGGTGTATATTCAGTTTCAGCCCTTGAAATTCGCGTCGGCAATGTCGCAAAAGCTATCGCAAACTTGATTTGCGACAGCATTTTATTGCCGTCGTAAATCTGTGAGTGGTGAAAAGTCTGTCCAATTACAGATCCAAGAAAAAAGCATAAATTTATTATCGTGTGTAGCTCAATTTCCTCATTTAATATAAATTGGTTTATTCCAATATAGAAGCTTATGAAAGTAAAGTTGAGATGTTATTTTTTAGCATATTATTACAATAGTGGATCATATATGAACAATTTTGACAGCATTAATCTTTTCTTTATAAATTGCTGTCATAGTGCTGTTGCAAAATTGATTTGCGATGGCACTTAACTGTCCGAGATCTCTGTGTATACATATTCAGTTTTATCCGAGATCTCTGTATATTCAGTTTTGTCCAAGATCTCTGTGTATATTCAGTTTTATCAGAGATCTCTGTATATTCAGTTTTGCCCAAGGTCTCTGTGAGTATTCAGTTTGTCACAGACCAGTGTGAGAATTCAGTGATGGCACAAACCTCTGTGTGTATTCAGTGATTTTATTATAGATCTCAGTGTGAGTATTCAGTTTTGTCACAGACCACAATGTGAGAATTCAGACAATGTTTTGGCTACCTTTTTTTTTAACTCGGACTATCAGTTGTCTAACCCCGATAGTCCACCGGGCTGCCAAATATTTTGGCAGGTTCAGCTACCAATCGTTACTGTGGGCTATTATATTTTGTTTAACTTAAGATCAAGGAATGTATTAACATAAATTTGTATATTCCAAAAATGTTCTAGACTGATTTTTCAATCCACATAACCAAACAAAATACTTTTCTATTCAGCAATTAATGAATTATGTATGACATGTACATCTGTTAATTGTATTTTCAGTACCTATCTTTAGAAGTTTTAGCAGCAGCATCTTCAACAGGCGATCTTTCATTGTACAGACATGATGCTAATAATCAGGTATCTTACTACTTTGGTTTGGGGATTTTAATTTTATGATATTTTTGGTGATTTGCTTTCTAGTACCTTAATTTGATCAAGAATAAAACACAAGAAAGACACATGGTGTCAGATATATGGTTAAGGACTACACCGATTTTGAGAGGAAACCACTGTCGCCATTTTATATGTTACTCTTATGTCGATTAACAGCAAGGGATCTTTCATTTGCACCTCCCACAGGCAGGATAGCACAAACCCTGGCCTTTGGTGAACCAGTTATGGATCACTCTGTGCAAGTGGTTTACACCTACCCATTGAGCCTTGCTGAGCACTCACTCAGGGTTTGGAGTGTATCTGGATTAAAAATCCCATGCCTTGACTGGGATCCGAACCCAGTACCTACCAGCCTGTAGACCGATGGCCTAACCACGATGCCACCAAGGCCGGTCAACAAAACACAAATAATTGGTTCTGCCTTTCACATTTCAAATACTAGTACTTGAATATTTGAATATTCAATATCAATATCGTTTGAAAAAAGATAAAGCATTGATTTTAATAGTATCTGTTTCCAGTATATATTAAGTACTCCGTGTTGGATCCAGAAAATCCATTTATGGGGGACCTTAATGATATGAGGAGGAATTCCAAGGAGGTGGGGTGAAAATTAATATGTAATAAAATTATAACTGTCACAAAATTTAGGGGGCCCCTGGAGCCTCACCTCTAGATCTGCCTCTGGTACTACTACCTTAGTGGTGGTAGTTATGTGTAGTGGTAGGACCATTATCTGAGGTTCAGTTACCTATAGATACAGTCAACCAGAGTAGAGCATCAACTCATATTTCTCAGTTCAGCCTGTGCTCCCCAGCTGGTATTTAAAAGGCTGTGGTATGTGTTATCTTGCATATGGGAATGTAGGTTCTGAATGAATTAAGTGTTCAGATACACTTAATGTGAATTAGTTACTTAATGTGTTCATGTTGTTTGATAATGTATTAATGTATACATGATAATATAATTTTGTATTATTATTATATCTTTGTAGACTCTTACCCTGTCTTATCAGTGGGAGAAGCTGCACTGGGTAAAGAACCAGTCGTGTCCGTGCACCTGTCTAGCTACTCGCGGGGAGGAAATGCTCGTCACCGGGGGTGAAGACGGAAGACTCATTGTTTTGGCTGTTGGACATGCACAGCCAATCACAGTGTTTGGTATGATTTAACACTGCTCATTAATATCCTTGTTAATAGCTCAAAGAACTGTTCAGCTTGTATGTGATGGAGATCATGCAGTGTTTCCCCTAGGGGCCGGAAGTACCCCACATTTACCCCCGTGAATCTTTTTACTGGGACCATAAAAATGGTAACCATTGAAAAAAGGGACTAATCTCTGATTAATTTGCCAATATTGTAAAATTATTTAAAATGCAAATGCTAGTAGTCATAAAGTTCCAAACGTTTTTTAATTAGATTTAAACATACATAATAAATTTGCAAAACTTGCTATGAAATTATTTTCAAGTGCATTATATGATGAATTAACACAAATTAAAAAATACACCTACATATATATAAAAAAATCCATTCGTTTGTTTAACACTTAATTCATTCATTACCTTTGTTTTACTTCAATGGCCAATTAATTGGGGTTTTTTAGACGCTGACTAATTCACCCATTTGTTGTGTAAAGTAACAAACTATATGAGACACAGTCTGAGTTATATAAAGGAGTTGCCAGTTATTATAAAATTTATGCCCCGAGTTAAATAATTTTCAGTTGTCACAAAGCTTTAATAAGTGACAAATGAAACTTATTTTACGAGGGACATACAGTTTGTTATTCTATTTATTACCTGAGCATTTTTGTTTGTCTAAAAGCCTTTATTTTCTACACATATGCACCTACATGTATAGAAATTATATAAACCACTTTACACATTTTTCTGAGTATTGCTATAACTGTGTAATGTATTCCCTCCCGTTCATAGATAATTTATAAGTGAATTTGACATCATGACTTGTAAATTTTTTATCCACTGGTCTGTTTGGGAAGTGATTTTGTTTTAATTCTCAAACTCTTAATATACATACAGAAGTAGGGCTAGTGGATATTCAGTCTAGGCTAGTGAATTTTAAAATCACTAATCTCATGGTTAGTGGATTATTTAAAAATTCTACAATACCTGGATTTTAGTTATTGATAAATAAATTACAATCAATAATTCAGTTCTATGTATTATCTGTTTGTGCTTAGTCTAATAATTATATCCTTCTTTTCAAATTATTGTTTTGATATTTACTAATGAACATTATTATTAAAATATATCCTTCTATAAGTGTACATGACACGGACATGTACTCCATAATGCATCTAAAAGTAATTGAAAATTAAAAATGTTTTTATGGAGGAGTATGTCCCAAACCACCATACCATTTTCGCCCACTTTGGGGGCTCAATTTATGTCAAACTATTTTGCCAGCCATTTTAACCAAAATCCTCAGAGGAAACACTGCATCATAGTTCTACTTTTATTATGTGTGCACATACATGTATTTTTACAGATGAAAAGAAATAAGGGAATAAATTATATTATTAAAATGCAAACTTGTTTCATACACTCGATCAGTCTGCACACTGAACATCAAGGAAAATGAGCCACATTGTGTATGAAAGCGCAATTGATGATAAACTTCAGTAGTTTGCGACAGCTTACATTATAATTTAGCACTAATTTTGTTATATCCCATACCTGTATCCATTTGTATGTTCGATCCTTACAATAAAAGTTGTATTTCATTTTTAAATTAAAACATTTTATTTTTATCATTTTGGCAATCTCTAACCGAAAAACTACTTTTTTGGCTTCAAATTTTCCACGTGATCATTCTGTCTTTTGTGTTCACTAACTAATATTTTGTCCTCGATTACCGAATTATTTAATTGGTCGTAACTGGTGATTTTTACTTAATGTTGTTCGTTTCAGTAATTCTTTATAAAATATTATAAACTTTTCCTTTTTTTTGGGGGGGGAGGGGGATATCACCGTGTATAAAGACAACAGAAGTGGTAGTGTTCATTATTAAAATAATTTATCTTGAAAATATCTTGGGTGCCAAATCATATATGCACCACCTTTACAAAAACAAATTCACTTTTTATCAGCTGGCGATATCAATGCGATTAGTTCATTTAATGAAGATGGATATAAAAGAACAGAAAAATGTTATCTCTCAGTAGGGAATCATTTATTTCAGATATTTTAAAATCTTTATTAAAAAAATATTATTAAACATTGATTTGTTCAGCAAAATTAATACCTGTCAATGTCAGACCAAAAATATCTCCATTTTAACTAATTGTACATAAAAGATGTACCAGATACTGAGGGCAAAATAAGTATTTCGTGGTTAGGCCGTCGGTCAACAGGCTGGTAGGTACTGGGTTCGGATCCCAGTTGAGGCATGGGATTTTTAATCCAGATACCAAACTCCAAACCCTGAATGAGTGCTGCGCAAGGCTCAGTGGGTAGGTGTATATCACTTGCATTGACCAGTGATCCATAACTGGTTCAACAAAGGCCATAGTTGTGCTGTCCTGCCTGTGTGAAGTGCAAATAAAAGATCCCTTGCTGCTAATCGGAAAGAGTAGCCCATGAAGTGGCGACATCGGGTTTCATCTCAAAATCTGTGCGGTTCTTAACCATATGTCTGATGCTATATAACCATAAATAAAATGTGTTGAGTACGTTGTTAAATAAAACATTTCTTTTGATAGGTATTTCCATAAAGTCAACCAACACACAACGACATACAGTAACTAAGCTTCCCCTTCTGTTTTTTCCTTTAAATTTTGGCAAAGGTGGGGTGGAAGGTCACACGGCCGCCATCCTTTAATTTTCAGCCTGTGAGAACACTAGCATTGATATCTACATTAAATGATGCTTTACATTTTGTTGATTACATGTGTAGTAACATCTCAATACACCAAGTTGCAGCTACTAAGCATATTAAATGTAAACTGATTTGTTTTTAATAATTTTCCATTTCCACATGGATGGATTTAGATCTGCTAGGAAGGATTCAGTTAAAACAAATTGTTGTGGTTTGGAAATGTAGGTACACCTTATTCATCCTCTTTATTATTCAACCTCTGTACATCATCTAAATTCATGTCAGAATTACAAATTGTATGTTTCATAAAATACATGTCAACTGTAAACTAGCATAGATTAATTGTTCACACTGTTACATTTTATTAACTTGTTTTTCAGACAATGCTGACAGCTGCACTATAAATGGTGTAACCTTTCTTAAGCAGTCAGAAGTAGTTACAGTGAACTCCTTTGGACAGTTAAAGATCTATGATCTTCGGCAGAAAGGAGAGGCAGCTAAAACATTTTCTGCGTATGTAATATTTTATTTTTCTGAATATACGATTATTATGCAACCAAAGTACTTCATTATTTGTTTGTATTATAATATATTCACAGTAATGTGCTAGAAACTGTGTTTGGTCCCTTACTAGTCCAGCTGGAGGATGTTTAGGTTTGGTATCTTACTAGTCCAGCTGGAGGAGGTTTAGGTTTGGTCTCTTACTAGTCCAGCTGGAGGAGGTTTAGATTTGGTCTCTTACTAGTCCAGCTGGAGGAGGTTTAGATTTGGTCTCTTACTAGTCCAGCTGGAGGAGGTTTAGATTTGGTCCCTTACTAGTCCAGCTGGAGGAGGTTTAGGTTTGGTCTCTTACTAGTCCAGCTGGAGGAGGTTAAGATTTGGTCTCTTACTAGTCCAGCTGGGGGAGGTTAAGATTTGGTCTCTTACTAGTCCAGCTGGAGGAGGTTTAGATTTGGTCTCTTACTAGTCCAGCTGGAGGAGGTTTAGGTTTGGTCCCTTACCATTCCAGCTGGAGGAGGTTTAGGTTTGGTATCTTACTAGTCCAGCTGGAGGAGGTTTAGATTTGGTCTCTTACTAGTCCAGCTGGAGGAGGTTTAGGTTTGGCCCCTTACTAGTCCAGCTGGAGGAGGTTTAGGTTTGGCCCCTTACCATTCCAGCTGGAGAAGGTTTAGATTTGGTCTCTTACTAGTCCAGCTGGAGGAGGTTTAGGTTTGGTCCCTTACTAGTCCAGCTGAAGGAGGTTTAGATTTGGTCCCTTACTAGTCCAGCTGGAGGAGGTTTGGGTTTGTCTCCATACATCCATCTGTAAAGAATCCTGTAATACAGTTAATCATTTGGTTGTCAATGATACAGATGTCACGTCTCATCGTGACATTGCCAGTTCATTGGCTGACAACTTTTCTCATAACTCATCTTCTGCTTTCAGTACATATGCTTTTACATCTGACAGAACTAATGCAGAAAAGCAGTCCATTAATTTTTCATCTGAAAATGCCAAAGTCTACAACAGCCATTTCTCTGTCTTATACTGATTTTAAACATTGTATTCTATTAAACTTTTATTCTCTGATATTTGTATTTTTTACAGTTCTTTACATTGTGTTTTTATTTACCTGTTGAATTTATATATTGATGTTGCTCATCACATTCTTATTGCATTGCCATAGTTTGATAACCAATAGCCCATGTATTTTTTGGGATGGGGTGTTGTTAAACATATATTCTATTCTATTCCAAACATCCATCTGTCCCACATGCAGTTTTCTGCACTTCTTTGCAATACCTCAAGATATTGAGCTGAATTTTTTTCTATTGCTTTATCATGAGTTTCAGGGGCAGTCTCTTGTTTCAACTAATAGGTTTTGTAAAGTGAGACAAAGGGAACAAATTAAACATGGCATTTAATGTGATGAATAGTTAAAAATATGAGAAAACTAATTTTGGTAGAAAGTTTGCTCCAGTTTAGAAATAAATCTTATCCATGTTTTGATTAATTGATCACAAACTGTCAGTTTTGTATCTAGTAGTTGCTTACGTGATTGTAAGAAACCAGCACAGTGTTGATTGTACTATGTAGCGTTGTGTTTTCAGTATGGAGGAGCACACAGCTTTGCAGTGTGTTGATCAACACCCAAGTCAGTCGTACATCCTGGCCACCGGAGGACGAGACGGCATGCTCACCATCTGGGACCTGCGGCAGGAGAAATTCCCCATGACACTGTTGGAGGCGCACAGTTCTACATGTTGGTTTTAACTTCAAGCCTTTAATTTGTTTTATTTTCAGTCATGATTTGCCTGAATCATACATATGATGTAATATATACATTGTTTTGATTCCACCTAACAATCTTAACACTTCTGACCCAATGTTTGGAATTTGTAGAAGAAGAATCCAACTAGTTTTTATTCTGTTTGCAGATAAGTGTTATATGGTCCTATTGCACAAGTGTAGTAGAAAATTTAACATACTGTCGTCTTATTATTGTGTGAGTAACAAGTTAAAATTCATATCAGTTATACTATTGTTAAATTAAACTTATTGAAATCGGTAGCTTTTAATGTTAACAATTATATATTAAAAAAATATATTATATTTACTAAAGGAACACAATGTTTTTAATTAAAAATGTAAGCACCATTAAAAATGTATTCATTTGCTTCTCTTTTTTTTCAAATTATTTTTATTTTATTTTTTAATTGTTTAACGACACACTCAACACATTATAATTACGGTTATATCGGCGTCGGACATATGGTTATGTCGAGAAAAAACCCAGTGGTTAGCTGACGGGGATCGATCCTAGACCGACCGCGCATCAGGCGGGCACTGTACCACTGGGCTATGCTGCCCGCTCAAATTATTTGACTCTAGATATGAAATGTGAGTAACGTTTGATTTTTGACTTCAGTGTGGGAAGTGAAGTTCCACCCTACGAACCCCGACCACTTGTTCACATGTTCTGACGACGGATCGCTGTGGCACTGGGACGGGACATTGATGACATCCAGCAGTACCGACATTCATACAGGCACACAGATTGGGTTAGGTATGTATCACAGGACGTCGCCAACACGTTTCATAGTTCTACTGTAGTTATCAGGGTTCTCATTCATTCAAAAATATTGAGAGTCCATAGATTCATGACCTTTTGAAAGTCCATTAGGAATTTAGGAGAGTCCACATTTGAATATGAATTGATATATCCAATAAAATATGTGAATTGTATAACCATTGACAACACAAAAACATTGATATTTAAGTGGTTTTAAATATGTCATAATAAAAATTACATGAATATGAATACTTTTTTTATTATTAAAATGTATGATAAAATATAAAACAAATACTAGGTAACTCATATATATTCAACTAATAATGACACAAGAAACCTCAAATAATGATGTATTTATATTATATATAAAGAATTTTTGTTTTCCATCGGAATTTTTGTTTTCCATCGGGATTTTTAGAACACAACATTTTCACCCAGTTTTGTTCAGTTGATCTGCCTCACAGTGTAAGTGCTTTTTGCATGTCCACGTGGCCAGTCTACTATTCAGATCATTTCCATGAAGTGGGTGCATTGATGAGGAATACATATTGTTTCTCACTTGTGTACAATCACTATGAGATGAAACCTTTTGCGTTTACAGATTATATTTTAAACATATTAAATGGTGAAATTATAATTCATTTGTGCTATATCTACTGATATAATACAACATGACACATCTCAATTGTTTAGTAGTTGAATTTACATGTCTTCAGTCATCCTGATCATTTCTCACCTTTAATAACACTAATAGAACCACTTCACAACGCAGTCGTCAATAACGTCAATCAACTACAAGATGACTTCTCATTGGCTGCAGTAAAACAGTGATCTCCATTTGTCTCGCATAATTAATGAGTAATGAGTAACCTGTAAAATCACCGGCATATGACCGGAGATATCATTTCTGGGCGGCTTTCTGGAGCGACTGATTGTACCAATTAACACTAATTTCCAATAATTTTTATGAATGTTGCCCATTTACTTTACAGTAAATTTAGATGTTTAAAATTGTTTTTATTGAAGTTAAATAAAAATTAAAATATACTGCGTCCACAAGGAAGCATGTGTATGCAATATGGTGCATCCCATCCTTGATCACTGCATCAGGGACCTGTGTGAACCCTGATTATGATCCTATTACTTTATAGTTACATTTTAGTTTTACAAAGTACAAATATGATAGGCATCACTTATCTTTATAGGGCTGTAAAACAGATTTAAAGACTGTTTCTTGAACTAGAAATTCTGTATAAATGTTAACTTGCTAATTATTAGCTGTTTATTAACACATTCATAAGTAATACCTTAGAAATGGAATCAAGTTATATTTTATTGATTCTGGGCCCATGTAGAAATAAAATGGTCGTAGAATATTGCAAAAGGTTAGGAAACAAAAACATACTCCCATCAATTAAGTAACTGAAATTTTATAGACCGCTTCTACAGGTTATTTACTTACTTAATGTGTAACATTTTGTGACCGTCTTTTAAAGGTTATGATTATTTATATTTACACAACAATATTTGATGCTATTCTAACCAAAAGGAGATAAAAGTATAAACAATGATAGCAATAACATGGCTATCAATAGCTCTGCATAACTATTAGACAGATGGGTTCAACCCAATTAAATTAAGTCTCTTGATTAATGCTAAAACCATTTGGTGAAATGTTATTTTATATGAGGGTGATCAATTTTGTCAACTAACATTACATCTTTCCACTTGTAAGAAAACCTGTTTTTATTGTAGGTGGTTTGTCTGGAGGCGATAACGCACAGAGGAAAGTGAGTAACCATGCTGCTGTCGTTGAGAGTCACAACAGTCCATGGCTGACTTTGGAATCGTCCAGACATAAACTGGATATCACCTCCTTACTACCTACAAAATCACTGCCTGTAAATTCACTGGACATTGAGGGAAATACTTTAATCTGTGGCACAGACAGTGAAACGATATACACAGTTTGTCTAGCAGGCTTGTTGCGGTAGTAGTGAAATTACAATCTCTACAGAACTGTTTTGACATGTTGAGTTGGACATTGCTTGGTGCTCAGGTTTAGTCATAATTCAGTCATATCGAATGTTCCATCTCATTACAGTAAATAAAAGTCGTCTTTTTTTCATACTTACGAAAGTGTTTTGTGGCGATACAGTCAAATTGCTATTATGACCATTCTTTGGATCTAAATGACCGTCTTGGAGATAAGTATTACGAATGTGTCACATATTATGGGTCACGTGATATGTTAGCAGCTAACGTTGCATTTGATTACTATGTCCGTGAATCAAAGTGTGGTCTGGAACGTGCTTTCATGAAAATGTGTTAATCTTCGTAACTGCTTGTGTTCGACATTTTTCAACATCACGTTCAAGTTAAACCATGAAAATGCCGTCATATATTCTAAAAAGGAACCAGGCTGTGTAAATTTGTAAACCAACTGAATTTGTTTGGTATTATACTTCCATCCAAATAAAATAAAATACTATTTAAATAAAGACCACAGTTAGTCATAACCTCCCAACTTGGGGTCAGAATGTATTGAAAACAAAGACTGTACAGAATGTATTGAAAACAAATGCTGTACAATTAAATATCTGGAATTCCAGATTCACCCAGAAAACACTTCACTCTGAATGTTGTACAGGGAAATTGCTCTCGGTTTGTGTTAAAATCAGAAAATAATAAATCTGTGTGTGAATACATTAGTGAGCTCAGCCAAAGATTATTGAAGAATGGCTTGCAGTAGTTAGAAAAATAATGTTGATGAAATATTCAAAATAACACACATACTTGAGATGCCGCTTTTAAATATTGCAAACAAATATTTCTGGTTTTAAACTGATTTGCAGTCACATTTCCATACACTGGTAACAGAAGCCTTGCTGCTAATCAGTCATAAGAGTAGCCATGTGGTGGCAGTGGGTTTCCTCTCTATGTGTTAAATATCCAAAGGGTACTAATAAATAGTGATGGGAAGTCGTATTCCTTTTCTTTTCACCATTTTGTTCCACCAACTAAGGTGACATTTTAACCAACAATTAACAAAACACTTCAAATTAAAATCTGTTTATTTGTAAGCACAGTCTGTAAACACACATTAATTTTATAGACAGTTAAAGAGGTGTAAAAAGCAGCACTCAGAAATGGCAAACAATCAGCAGTCCTCGCAGAAGTCCCAGGTAAACATCCGCTGTAGTTTCACATAAACAAATCATAATAAAGGTGCATAAATCATCTTTAAATGGTAGTATAAGCCATGCATTCACTGGAAAACAACCAATGTTGAGAAGAAAATACTTAAAATTGTAAAAAAAAATATAAACAAAAAACAAGTAAATTTGGTTGGTGTATTGGCAAAAAGTAATCATGAACAGTTGAATTACCCCATTCTCCTGGAATGCATGCCATTGTCCAGCTGGTCAAATTAATTTGGGTTTTTTTGTTTTTTAATGTTAACTTAATAGTTAATCCTCAGGAATTAAAAACCTCCAATGAGTACTGGTGTCTACAGCAGTTCTAGTTTCTAAAGTTGTTACAGGTAGCAGGAATATTGATATTAGTGACATCCAAATGGTTTACTGTAAGTGTTAAAATCACAGAATTTATCACAACCTTGAATATATACAACACTGACCAACCAACAAACTACATGTATACTGAATCAAATTCAACACAGGATTTCAACCATAGACATCTCTGTTTAAAACAATGTTAGTTAGACATTTATTCAATGCACATTCTTTGAAACTAATCTTGCTGACAACATGATTTTCATTTGTGAAACAGCTGATTACATTGCTTGGCACAATTATAATGGCTTAAACATCATTCATGTTTCTTTTTCTCTTTTTCAAATTTCACAGATTAATATGGTAAATAGTATAGTATCGTATAATTGCCATTTTAAACTTCACATTAAATTACTGTCACATTGTTATTGATGGTACAGTACATTATGAAAGATGTATATATAGTTTTTAACTTATAGCAGTAGTAAATATTAGTAACTGAATAATGTTAAGTTTTCACGCTTTTCATAACCAAAGAATCATAATAAATATTATATATTTTTATATTCATACAACACATTTGCATGTATACCATAGACATGGTCAACAATCAAAGTAATAATTTCTTAAGCACAACATTAAATTATTAACAATATTCTTTCTACTTGTTCCAAAAACACAAACATCTTCACAACATCATTCACACACAAAAATATAAAGATACATAACATCTACATGTTGAACCTGAATAGTACTTGGACAATGAAGATTAAATAATTATCTGTTTAAATATGAATACAACATAACTATAATAATAACATGACACACATGTAAATGTATATATTCTTTTTAAACCTAATAACTCTGGAATATTGCAGTCAAAAAAGTAAACAGCATTATTTGGCACACATCTTGTTCGTGACAATCATGTACGTTTGTGTTTCTATGAAATGTTAGAATGGGCAGAATTTACAAAAGTGGATTTACCCTTAGTCTCATTCGATTTAAAACAGCTGTGTACATTTAATTATCTACAATAAATGCATATGGCCAGCCATTCCACATAGAAATTAAACAAAGGAATAGCCTTAAGTGGTAGGATTAGCTGAAATAATTGGCAGATGAAACAAATTGCAGTACTGTGCATGCTAACAAACTAATGTCATTTGTTATACTTTTGGTTTAATGAATATCATGTAATCATTGTATCTCTGACACAATAATCATACAAAAACAATTCTGAACAGTCTGTTGTATATCTCTTTAAATTTAGTATCTTGTGTGGCCTCGTTAAATTCACTAAACATTTATGCTCGGTATTTATCAGATGTGGGTTGGACATATATCATGTCTGTAAACATCTGCAACAGATCACTGAGCAGTTTTCTTAGAACTTGTTATTCTAATTATGTGGGATATAAAACTAACACTACTTGAATTATGATACAGATTAAAAATCTTAATGTTGTCCCCGAATTTGAAAGTAAATGATGTTAACAGTTCCTGCAGCTTCATTTTAGAATGTTTTTAATAACACATTCATATTGAGCTACGATTCTCACAGCAAACTTTCATATTTACTTTTCAACAATAGTTTATTTCTAAATATACGAGATTAGCAAAAACACTTCTTTATGAATGTGTGTTAAAGCTCTTGTATAAACTAGTTATGGACAAAAAGTGGAACATGGCTCAATGAAAATGGGATCTAAGAATGTACTTTTTTTTTTTAAACATTTTGTTTTGGGCTTTTGTATGGTATGCAAATATTAATACATTACCTCCATTATGCATTTTTAATGCAAGTATGCAAGGTCAACATATAAGGACATAACTGTCAACTGTAACAGCAATGGAATGAGTGAATGTTCAACACGTATGGAATTATCCTTCACAATAAATGGAAAAGTAAAACATCTGGTCAAAGTAAGCTCTACATATTATGCTCCAGATCTTTAAGAAGAGAAAATGAGAACCACACATCAATCGGATGACTACAGAACTATTTAGCTATTATCCTGGGCCCATATTTTTAGTATAATCTCAACATTACTGAGCATATGCATTGGACTTAACTTTTTTTAACTGGTTACCAACTAAAAAGTGAACTAATAAGTGATGCAATGTCAGAAATGATCAAGCATTTCATTACATTCAAGCATGCAACCATGAGCAAAAGCAGCCAAATATTTAGTGAAACCCAAGTTAGAATCTCAGCAAGGGAAGACTGGTCTTTCAATTTTCAAAATGATATTTAGATGGTATGTAAATAATACAAATTATGACATGATGAAATGAGACCAGGCCTGATGCTTATAAAAGCCTTAGAGTCTAGACAGAAGACTCCAATAGAGTGAGACAATAATGTATTGACAACACCATATAAATGTATGTGTGTGATAACATTAGAGAGTCTGGACTCTTTTTAAATGTTTTATAAGCTTGGGCCCTGAAGACTAGTTAGAGATTAAAATAATGACTAGATCTAGCCATTCTTGTCAAGGGGTTGATGTGTGATCCAATTTAACAAAGAGCAATGTCAATCACACTCTGACAAACATGTTAAATACACTGTATTATGATGTACGCCACCCATCTTCACACACAGTCAAACATGTTAAATACACTGTATTATGATGTACGCCACCCACCTACACAGACACACTGATACACATTTTATATTTTTCTGCATAATCCTACACAATTAAACAAGGTTTTCCCTGAACAAGGCTGTTTAAACAATACATTAAACAGTGACCGACAGAAATTTAAAATACATAGAACTTTATTAAATTTTCTTTTGTAGAGAACATTGATTAATTAATTATTGACTTAGAATTGTTATTCTGAATCAAATACTTTTTTCATATTTAAAAATTGAAATATTTTCCATACACTGCCACGGCTAAAAGTTCAGCTTTTTTTCGCGAGAATCCGATTCTAAACATTTTGAGAGAAGAACTATCAACAGTGTCAGTAAACAGAATTCTGTGTCATATGCTACTAACTGTATATGGATTACAAAAAAACACTTTACTATTTACTGGAAAGAATAAACAAATTTGTCAGTAAATCCCCCCAAAACAAACAGGTATTTTTTGTAGATTCCACTTTTTCTTCAGTCAAGTATTTTTTGTAGGCGTCTTACCAGCCCCAAGTTCAGCCAGAAAGCTATTTGACTGGTTTCCAGTGTGACCATTTGGTGTACCGTGAATCACACAAACCAGTCTGGCAGACATTTGTATTACTAAATTTGGGAAAACTTAATTAGTCTATTTTTATTATGTAATAACTGAACAAGCATGTTCCTTTTGGTTCTCTTCATTGGCAATTTGGTTCATAGAAATGGGCCTCGATAAACCACTATATTTCGAACAAGCACGGATTCATGTGTATGCTGTGCTTTTGAAGCCAGTTTAAACAGAAGCTTGATAACTTGACTAATTTTTTATTTTGTTAATTCAGTAACTTTAATTTAATACATTTTTGGAAATATTTAATGCAAATCAAAATAGATTCGGATGTTTTATGCTTGCACAAATCCTAGCGCGAATCGGGATTCGGAGATTCACACAAATATTTACCCCCGACTGCTTCAACTTAACTGCTGTACTTTCAAATATATATGTGTAAACAATAAATAGTTAACTATCATCATAATAATCCTTTGAACATGTTTCCATTATGTTAGCAAATGTAGATCTTTATGGAACATTTTCCTATAAAACTAACAATGCCAATACCAATCTCTCCAAGAAACAACCATTAACAAAGACAAAGATGACTTTACACAACTGAAAAAACAACATTGTAATTAATTTGGACATATTTCAGTTGTCAAAACTAATTGAGCAACTCTATTATTGTATTTCATAAATAATTATCACTGATTCTTACAGCACTTTGGCAACACAAAAACATAATTGCACCAACTCGGAGGTTTATGTCATTCTTGTACACATAACATTTCCCTCCAGAAGATTTCCATACTGATACAGGTTCAACCTGTTTTTACTACTGTAAATCCTTAAAGAAAAGCTGGTGTCAGGGGGGGGTGGGGGTGGGCGGGTGGGGTGGGTGATACATACGACTCATAAATTTCAAATTATTTAAAAGTAACAGTTTTTAAGAGACACACATAGGACGTGTAATGTATAATTTGACTGGTGCATACTACTGCATATTGTACATGACTGGCATTAACCATTAACACCTCTCCAGTGTGGAACATCACATCTGTGAACGCAAATCTGCCTTCGAACACATTTCCAGGGAACTGAAAACATTTGCACAAGACATGCTTGAAC
>JAECMU010214089.1:0-11066 GCA_016106625.1 Dracogyra subfuscus | reverse complement strand
TAAGAGAATTCCAGGCGGGGTATAAATGACTATTGTTTTCTCATATACCCCGCCTATCGTTTTCAGTTTGTTTCGTAACTTTGATTAACTGTTATGCTGTTTTAAACTTCGTTATTGCTGGTGTTTGTTGTTATTGTTATTTCTGATAGCTTTTGTGAGTTCTGAACACATTTAAAGTTATGTTATTGTTGATGGAACTATTTTTTCTCGCTGTCAAGTGCTTTCTTTTGCGTCCGCGTGAATGGATGGTTTTTCGTAAGTAATGCTATAGTTTGGAGTTATTTTATTATAGTGTATTGGTTAATTAATTAACATGTCAGCAAGATAAATTCGTTGTAGAAGTGTCACTCAGGGTGAATGGATTTTTATGTACCCTCTGGTTTCTCTTTTTACCCCTCGCCTTCGGCTCGGAGTAAAAGAGCTCCCAGAAAGTACATAAAAATCCATTCACCCCTCATGACGCTTCTACAACTTATAGCGGGCAGCGTGGCCCAGTGGTACAGTGCCCGCCTGATGCGCGGTCGGTCTAGGATCGATCCCCGTCAGCTGGCCACTGGAGTTTTTTCTCGACATAACCATATGTCCGATATAACCGTAATTAAAATGTGTTGAGTGCGTCGTTAAACAAACCAAAAAAAAATCAAAAAAAAAATCTACAACTTATATTATACAATTATTCTTAAAAAGAGTTAAATTATTACAATTCGTCTTAGAAGTGTTAACTTATTACAATCAATCTCAAAGGAAAAAGTAATTAATTTGAACTTTGACAGCAAAAATAATTGGTTCCCAGTCATTTATTATTTAAGATTGTTCTGCTTATAGTCCGTCCCATCTTCCTATACAAAAAAAAATTTGTAAATAATTTTGGTTTGATGTAAGAAAAAAGGTTTTTGTAAGTAACAAAACCCCCAAATGTTTTTGTTTTTAATTAAAAAAGTACTTGGTTTAGAAATAAACCAAACTGTAATACATACCATAGTAAAAATATAAATTCATAAACCATAAACCAAAATGGCATCCATAACACTATAAGCATCATTTTCTTACTACTCTTACAGGTTAATTTATTTCTAAATAGATTAGTTTTTAACTTGCACACTAAAATTGACATTTTGTGTTATTTCCAAAACATTTGTACTTTTCTTCTTACGTCAAACCAAACCAAAATTATTGACAAATATGTTTTTATAGGATGGGATGGACTAAGTGTAAATCTAAGTGGTCCTCATTAGTATTTTTATAGTATCAAAACTTAAAAACCCTAAGATTAATGAATGTAAATGATTCTGAGATAAAAAAGAACATGAATAATTCTATTTTATTGTGTATATATACACAAAATGACATATGGTCTAAATGGTATGGTGTTAAACTATGAAATACTACAGTCAAGTGAGGAAGAGGCCAACATTTCAATCATAAAAAAAGTTTGTTTTGTTTAGCAATATCACTAGAACACACTGATTTATTAATGACTCATACAATACCTTCCATGAGCTCCATGGACATGTCCTCTATGAAACACTCCCACCACTTCTTCCGACAGCCGGGGATATTTGGTTTTCCGTCCCAGTCCTGAATGTCGAACTTTGAGAGCCGAGATGCCAGGTACATCAGTGACACTGAAATAATCTCTGGTTCCCACTGAAGACACAGGGTGGTACACATACTGCAATGTACATTCAAGTTACAATTTAAGTAAAAGTCCAAAAACATAAAGACTACAATACATGTATGTTTAAAAGTCAGTCTCTCACAATTATTACAGTAATTAAATTACTGAAATGGAAATAGAAACAATGATCTTAACCAGTTCAGAAAGACAGTTTTGTGCAAAGTACTTATTTTTTTATATTTTACTAAGTATTAACATTATAAATTAATGCCAAGCATGGACTATATGCAGGGCTACCTCTATCTCTCTCCTAATTCACCAGTTGCAGATGTAAAATTAACATGAAAACCGTGGTCACCACCTGGGCTAGTTGAAGAAAAATCTTACTGGCCCTTCTTAAATTCAACTAGCCCTCCAGTTATCACACAGGAATTTAACAGCACATCCAAAATCAAAACTAGAGTGTTTTTTGTGGTTTTGTTTTGTTAAATATATACATGTATAGTCCGTTTGAGTTAAAGAAAACCGATGCATTGGTATTTAACTTCATAATGAATAAAAAAAATATTTTTTTTGTTTTGTTTTTTTAACGACGCACTCAACACATTATAATTACGGTTATATCGGCGTCGGACATATGGTTATATTGAGAAAAAAACCCAGTGGTTAGCTGACGGGGATCGATCCTAGACCGACCGCGCATCAGGCGGGCACTGTACCACTGGGCTATGCTGCCCGCTATAATGAATAAAGTTAAAATTCATATAACACATGTTATTAAGTTTTAAACCCATACCAACTCAAATAAAAAAAATAAAATTGAAAAAGAAAGAAAGAAATGTTTTATTTAATGATGCACTCAACACATTTTATTTACGGTCATATACTGTCAGAATTTTAAAAAAAGAAATCCAGTACAAATAAACATATTTGTTTACTAAGTACCATTAAGTTTAAAACTCATTTTTTAATACAGGGTAAAAGATAATGCAGTACACATGGGCGTACATAGGCTTTTGAAAAGGGGGGAGGGCCCAAAGTAGATTGCCGAGATATATTTCTATGTTGAGTAAATATAATAATGTCAGATATATTAAATTATAAAAAAAGTGATTTCTTGGGGGTTCAGTCGAACCCATCGACCCCCCCCCCCCTCCCATGTACGCCCATGGTACAAGAAGACTAAAGGTAGAATTGTGCGTTCATTATTTAACTAGTCTGGGAGTGGCAGTCCTCTTCATGTCAATGCAAGAGGGATGTAACAAACTTTGTGGTGATTCAAAGGCTGGGTGTGTGTGTGAAATCCCCAGCAAATGATTTCCTCGGAAGTGGCTGTTCTCCTATAGATGAGGCACTAGATAAGAGAGCCATGGAATCATTTGCTGTTTTGCCAAAAGACAATTCAACTCTGTTTTATGCAGATATGGCCCTGATCACATATTGCGATTGTGTCATTCAGATTACCTTGTATGTTCCATCAATTGCCTTAAAACTTGTATCAGAAAAACAAAGAGGTAACCTATGCAGTTGATGGTAATTTGTAAAGAATTTATTTTGTAATTTACACATCACTTTTACCCCGAACAAAATGTTATTTGAGACGTTAGGGTTTAATATGTTTTATATGAAATCTATCTTTATTCATTATGTTGGTGCTGTCAAAATACAGAACATTTTCTATATCTTCTGCTGGCAGATCTATAGTGTGTTTTGTCATATTTGATTGAGTATCAGTGTTTCTTTTTTAACTAGTGCAATACTCGTCAGACCCTAAAATCAATGGTCGCCCAATGGACTACCTTTGTAAAATTCTTAGTCGCCTGTAGCCAATAAACATCGCCATGAGCAACTGTGAATTTTGAAAACAACTGGCTAATTTTATTTTAATTTGGTGAAATAATTTCATGTAATAAATGTTATTTTGCTATTAACTGGGGTTTTACAATGTTAAAGTTTAATAATAAATGTTGGTGAAACATCTGTAAGTAAGTGGTTGTTTGCTTATATGAATGCAAAACACCACAGCATAAGACAGTGAGCATAGTACTGGAATGAACTTTAAAAAAGAAAAGAAGGTCACCAACCTGTCATTAACGAATGTCCATGCCATTTGAACCATCTTTTGTATCTGTTCCTTGTCACCTGTAGTTAAACAACAGACTATACATACTTATTTTGAACCAGTAATGGCACACTAAACTGTTAGCTAAAGGAAACTAATGTAACAAGATTAGTATAATTAAAAGCAAATGTCCACCAAATCTAATATTATACTCATGAAAATAAAAGTAGGCGAATGTAGGAAATAACTGCCAATTAAAGAAGTATCAAGAGGTATCACTATCTAAGAATATATGCATTATATGTTTTATCAACCAATCTGTGAAATGGCAAAATCGTGAATGACTCAATACCAACATATACAGGGCTACTGCGTGTTGCACATGCACATATTCGGCTGTATTTGGGTGTTAGGTTGTGCAGCCATGAACATTCTTTCCTAGGTAATATCATTTGCATTTTAAGAGTATATTTGAACAAGAGTACACCTGTCAAAAGAATATGATGTAACACAGCACCATCCCAAGTTGTACTAGCATACAGGGTTTGATGATCATATATTCATGAACTGATAAGGAAGATATGGCCCAAACAAGGATTTTATTTAATGTGCAGTGATGTATGAAAAGTAGGTCATGGTGACCTGATTATGGTATATGATACACTGCCATTCCAAGTTATACTTGCATGCAAGGTTTGATGATCCTACGAGAATTGATAAGACAGATACGCTCTGGAAATTAAAACTTTACAGATGAACCTCTCAAAGATGGGTGTATAAAGATACATTAACAAAATACACTCAGTTCAAAATAAATAAATTCTTTATTGTAACATTAATCATAGCTCACCTTTAAGAAATTTGGCATATTTGAGAAGAATACCATATGGGTGCTCCACCTGTAGGTCAAACTTTATGGTTTGTAGTAACACTCTCTCTAATGTCATAACTTCCTCCTGAAATATTCAACCAAAATCATAGATTTAAATATTCAGTATTTCTCTACAAAATCCATACTGGAATATAATATAAAGCAAATGCAGAGCCATCAAAATTGAACAATTAAACAAATCAAAACATTTTCACGAAAAGAACTTTGTGTGTAAAGTTATACATTAGGAAAGAGAACCTGGGAAAAATAATACTAGGAAAAATAATAATTACAAACACTTAAATAAGGGAACAATCAAGGCATTTAACCTGATATGCATATTCAACGATATATAATGCACATTATTGCTTAATATCAACAAGTATAATTGTATAGTTAATTAATAAAACAATTAAATGTGACAGCTGTTATATATATATATAACGGATGCAGCCATTTTGTACCATCCCAGTGAATACGCCCTCTGGCGAGCTGGTGGTTACGTAATACCCAATGTGTCACGTCAGGCATTGGTCTTCGAACTGAAGAAACAAAACATACCTGATATTTGTGGATGCATCGCAATATTTTGTAATAATAGTCATCCCATTAAGCCAGCAACAATTATATATTATATTTAATACAAAATAAACCGCCACTGTCAAAGTGTTTTCTTAGTTAATTGGTTGTTTCTTTCCGTGACCTGTACCTGTGGTTCCTGATTGGCAAGTATATATTTAGACAGTCCCCAGACACTGTGTCTAGACAGACTAAAAAGACATGCCTCTTTTATTAAGATCACAGGGTACTGCGCGTTAACCACACGGACAACCCTCTTAATCGTAATTGATCAGCTGTCTTGCTTTATTATTGTAAGTAATTCTGTAAAACCCTTGATTAAGTAGACTTTCCCATCTAAAATCACAAAACTGACCAATTATGTAGTCCCAAAGAAAAGAAAATTATCACTTGGGTATCGTGAGTGGTCGGTTTTGCTCGAAAGTAGCATACCAATAGGCTTAATAATATGCATTTTTTTCTTTGGATAAAAAAAAAGAAGAGAAAAATACTAAAACTCCATTTCGTTCTATTGATGCAAATTCAGTAGCTAAATAGTTCAATACTATCAAGTTATTTATAAAGTGAAGTGCCTTGTCGTAAATTACGGTGTTGTTTACACTGTGCACTGAGCAAATGGACGGAGCCAACGTTACTTCGCCTCAAGCTATACCACCGGACATTACAAAAACTAAACAAAATGACTGCCCCCAGTTAGTAGAAATAATCATTAACTCTAAAATTATGCGTTTTTCATTTAGTGTTAGTATGTGTTGGTGGTCCGGGTATGTATCTTTCCAACACATAAATCTCTTGCTGGAGTTTACTCTACCTTTAAGGAATATTTCTAAAAAGATTGTTTAATTTGTACCATAATGAAAATGACTGGGGAAAAGGCCAACTCCACATCCAATAAGATCAACAGAAGTAGTATAATGCTGTATAATGGATCATTATTAAAAACCTCAATGACAGAACAAACCTTGGGATCACTTCCAAATGCAGCAAACTGTTGTGGGGTTAATAGACTCTGTGAAATTCTGATGATATCTTTACATTTTTTTGGAGTCTCTTCAACTTTGCCAGCAAGAAAAAGACAACAGGCTGCAGTTACCTGAACAAAGGTATAAACAACAATAAAATACATGTAATGGATGTTATCTATTAAGCACATTAGCGTAGAGACTAGAAGTTTATGGCAAAGTTTTATGTGATTGTACTTTAAATGTACACATTTTATTTGATTGTACTTTAAATGTTCACCAAATACAGTGAAACCCCTCAACACCGGACCCCCGTGATTTACACATTTTTTAACACTATATTTTACCCCTCTAAACCGGAAACCCCTCTAAACTGAACACCGGACAAACAATTCGGTCCCAATGTGTCAACTTAGTGTAAATCCTACCCCTGAAAACTGGACTATCAAAGCGATACCAATCAATATGGCGCCCACCTGTCTGTGAACATCGATGGCTAGTGCAATATGCGCATGCTCGAGATTGCTGTTTTCAGTGTAATCACCGCTGCATACAGTACAGGTACCGGTCGTCAGCCAAGATTAGCAACTTGACAATAAACAATTAAAAGAACTGATCGCAAGCTTTGGTATGGAGTTAACTACTGTAAACACATTGTTTGTGTTGTAATTATGGTTAACATTAGCGGAATTCGGGTTTGGGTTAGATGTCTTTATTAAGTTAATTATAGATGTTAGTAGTGTTACATTTTCATGTCGATTTTCAACATGACGGAACGACCAGCTAAACGTCGCCGTGTTGAACTCTCACTCGATGATAAACTCAAAATAATTAATGTATTTTTTATTCAATATTACTCCCATGGATGTTTTTATTTTTCTAAATGCTCATAAATGCACCATTTCTCAACATATTCTTGTTGTTCTTGTTTTAAAACACTTTAACACTTTCCCTATTTTATGGAAAATGGAAGGTATTTCAATCCAGGCAGACCCCTGAAAACCGGACACCTCTGAATACCGGACATTTTACTTGGTCCCATGGATGTCCGGTATTGAGGGGTTTCACTGTACATTAAAACAGAAAACAGGATGATAGTGACATTAAAATGTTATACTTAGAATACAGTTTTAATAATATAGTTACACATTTGATGGATAGCTCTTGGCAACCATCAAAAGTAATCTATGCTGATAAATAAGATAATGGAACTGATAAATAAGATAATGGAACTGATAACAGGATCTACTTTTGTGCAATTTAGATGCATGTGTTCACCAATAAGTTCTATTAAATAGTATGCACTTACATATCGAGGGAATGCCTTGAATGAATGGAACATGTAGAATCTGTGGAAGTAAACCACTCCAGTTGCATTAGTATCAAAACGCCTGAACATCAAGTTAAGAATGTTTTTTATCTGGATATCATACAGACCAGAAAGTATACTATGACAGACACACGTTAGCAATCAATGTATTCCACATCCACACACAAGTGTTTTCTCAGCACCACACCTCAACAGTCTTGCCCTATCAGCAGACCATCAACACCAATGTGTATTGTTTTTTGTTTGTTTAACGACGCACTCAACACACCAATGTGTAATGCCGACATTGTACCAGGTTTATCATAACAGTATGGCTGTTGTTTGAACACAATTTACACGCCCATAGAAATGATATCTGAAGTTAGGGCAGGAGCCCCAACCAATCCGACTGGAACTGGAAGACAAAAATTTACTTTTGTCCCACTCTAGGTAAATAAAGATAACAATACGTGATTGGGAAATTTCTGATTAAATACAACCAATAACTGTTTGAAAACAAAGCAACAAGACATTGACAGCTTACTACAATGTTAATGATATATAAGGTACAATTTATTTTTATAATGACGATAACATGCTCCTGCAAAAGTTTGGAACACATATAGGTAGTACTAAACCAAATAACTTCTGGCTGGATCAAAACTTTTGATAGAGAAGTGAACACCACAAATCCTGTGATTGGTTATAAATGTGAGTGTGTTGGTTGTAAAAAATTATAATTTCATCTGGGTAAAAAAATATGCAATTTTATTTCATCTAGTGCCAATGTGTTAAGTAGCCTTATGCTTTAAACATGTATGGGGTACCAGCAAAAAAAAAAGGACTCAAATGTTGTGCGGAACAAGGGTAGTCATAGACACTACCCGTTATTTCAGAAACAACCAGCTTGACCCCAAATGTTCTCTGATTCACTTGAAGTGTGAGGGGTGGTAGTATTTATAACCGTGGCGTTTACGTTGATTGATATGCTGCAGGTAGGAGTTTTAACCACGTATGTTACTATTGTCGTCTATGGGATTTGATTTGGTAGTACATGTATACACCCATACAAATAAACTGGAGAAGAAAAAACAAACCAGTAATCAAAACCATATTGAAACACCTGACAATTTATTAAATTAAACATATGCCATAAATGTATTTTTATTGTAATTTAATTATTTAAATAATGAAAAAGGTGCATAAAAATTATGACCAATATCCCCATAGTGTTTGGTCTACCATGTCATGCCAAATTTCCAGGGAAAAGACTAATAACCATGTATTAAATGTACATACATGAAACTTCCCTGTAATAATCTAAACTTATGAGTATTTAAATATGTGTATTTCTTTTTCATGTTAAGAAAACCCCAACTTTAAATGTTCAACTGTGTGACAAGGATACAATCCCATTTTGGTGCCAGCATCCATGATAAAGCGAGCCCCTTCTCGTCTATACCGCGACTCCACCGGACCCTCAATACGATCATGCAAAGAAGGTGAATTACGGATTTCTCTCTTATCAAAGTACCAACAAGGCATTGTTGCATCTGAAACAAAGAAAACACAAAATTATTGCTAACAATTAGGGTAGGAAAATGTAATTCATTATTTTGACTGCAATTTCATTCAGTGCAAATTTGCTTAGAACAGAGATTTCAAATTAGCATAACAGGCAGACAATGCAGTTTACTTTTTAAATTTTTCATAATTCTTGACAAAATATATTTTTTGAAGCCTTAAAAGATGAACAAATAAATAAAAAGTACTTTTTTGTCAAATATATCACATAAAAAAACAAAATACTGTCGGGTCTTTTTTATTTACTTTGTACGAAACCAAAACAAGGGTCCGAAAATTGACTGGCGTCGACATGCGTTGCTGTTTGTTGTCAAATCAAAATAGGCCTTCATATTAGTAGCGAAAAATCAATTATAACAACTACATAAAGCATAATTGTCCAACAATTTAGTGCACTGTTTTATTCAACAGGGCTTAGTGTTAACAAAATGTAAACATTTATTTTTATCACCGCTTTGACAGTCTAACGGCATCCAAACGTGAAGTATGCACATGACACAGCTGAAATAAAGTAACAATGCAACGTTCAGCCAGCCTGTTTTTTTGCTAAACATTTGCAAATTTAATTTGACTGGTTCCCGAAGTAGTCATTCAGTTTAATGTGTGGCGTAAAAATCAGTCTGCCAAGACAAGAGTTAACGACAAACCACTGGCTGAACTTACTCCCGGAAACAAGCAGTAAACCAGTACCAAGTTCAGCCAGCAAACATTTCGCTAATGTTTGCGAAGTATCTGGTTCCCAACGTGGCCATTTGGTTTACTGTGAAGTGTATAATCCAATCTAGCGGATGTTTTTCTGCTCAATCTGGCTTAATGTAGTCCCGGTAAATACGATAAGTACTATGCCAATAGTACTGCACACGGCCCAATCGTCAGTTTTACAATGTGTCGCAATGGTAAAATAATATTAATTTTATCAACTTCGCGGAAAATAGTAATTCCGTTTCACAATGAGAATTCTGTGTATCACTGGGTCTACTTATCATAAAAGGTACCAGACGTTTCTCCCCATAGCCAGTTTGCCCCCAACTAGAATGTCAGTTTGCCTTTGTTTGCTTAACCAGTTCTCCCCCGCATGCTTAACCAGTTCGGCCCCACAAAGGTTACTATCAGTTCACTCCAATAAAGATAATCCCTCAATTAGAATAAGGCTCACAAGAAGAGGCCACATCGTGATTCAAAGCCCTCTTAGGTGTCAGATGAAAATGCATAATCAGCAACAAGGTTATGTAGCTGATTAACCATTGTTTTAAGATCACATAAGATGAAAGGTTTATTTTGTTTTAAATGCGATCATTTGTAGATGCTCTAATTCTTTTTACTTTATTCTTAAACGAATTCTACTGTGGTTTATATATGTATAAAAGTGCTCTTATATAGTATTTTCCCTAGCTTGTTTTAGCAGAGTGCGGCACCATGCCTCAATAGTCTAGCACCATCTTGCCTTAATCAGCGCCATGCTGCCCCGAGATTAAACAAGCCTTTTTTAGTAATTAACTCTAAAATTGCCTGGTTTGGTCTTACCATGCCTTGCCAAATTTCTAGGGAAAGTACTACTTATATATATATGAGCATTTCTGTGTGTGTGTGTGTGTGTATATATATATTAAACTGGTGATTAGAGCTGGGCGGTATTGAAATTTCAAGTTCGGTATCGGTATCGGTATTTTGGTGGCAATTTACCGCGGTATCGGTACGGTATTCGGTATTTCCGATTTTAAAAATTGACAGTCCCCGGAAGTATTCGTTTTATTCCGTTAAAGATACGGCCTAAAGCTGACCTGCATTCTTTTCAAGATATAAATGCGTGGTCGTCAGACACGCTAGTCTGTAGTGTTAGAAAGTTAGAACCCCGGCCTTAACAAAAACTAGCAGTAGTAGGTAACGTAAAACTGTTACTGTGACACAAATTCAACAACAGAATGCATTCACGGAATGACCCAAATTTAGTAGGCCCTAAACATGAAATCACACCTCAATCACGTGAAATAGCATCGCTTGTACACGTGCGCCTGACATGCGCATAGCACTGAAACAATTTCGCGTACATGATATAATTTTTATCTTTTTTGTCTTCGATG
>JAECMU010214061.1:0-10214 GCA_016106625.1 Dracogyra subfuscus | reverse complement strand
AAGCGCAGAAAATAATGACGTCATAGCTCCTATTCGTAGTCGTTATACTAACCGTATGCGATCAAAACCTCTGTCTATTTTTACCACCACATTGGGTTTGCAGTTAATGTTAATTAGGCAAATACCTTATTCTGATTGGCTAAGAACAATGACCTAGATTTAAGTGTTACTGTTAGCTGGCTGTCTGTGTCAAAAACGTGTGTATACACTATGAAGTTTGTTGTTAATTGCTGGTGTTTTAAGTCTTCTTGGCATTAAATTTTGGATATAAATAAACAACACTGGTAAGTAATTTTAACATAGAAGGTGTGTTTCTGATAATTAGATGCCAGTAAAACAAAAATATATATATTAATTAATAAACAATTATCATTTATTAATAACAAATGGAACACTAATTAATAGATGTGTTACTAAACGTTTTTTGTTTTCTTCCTAGTTAATTTAATTATTATTAGTTAATTTAATCATTATTATTTATTTTAATTATTATTTTTTCCCCAACAAAACTGGCCCCTTGTCTGGGAATAAGCCCACCCCATGCTAAGCTCACAATGAGTTGTCTTGGCCCCCTGGGCTTATTTCTGGTCAAATACTGATTAGTGATAGATAAGAAATTTAATCAACTACAACATTTTGCATCAGTTGTTTTTCAATTTATTTCTTTGGTTGGTAGGGTATTTGTGGTAACCTGGTACATGCATGGGGAGGACAAAGGGTCGAATGGTTTTATATTTAGTTTTGTTTCTGTTGTGACAAGTGTTTCCGAGGATCATAGTCATAACGGCCCCAGTACTAAACGGCCTTAATAATAATTGGTCAAAACGGCCCCCAAAAAGTCAAAATGGCCAAAGTAAAAAAGTCAAAACGGCCAAAGTGAAAAAATCATAACGGCCCTTGAAAAAATGTATTTCATCTACACAAGTGTCAAGAAAGATAACTGGCAGCAGATCGGTATGTGCAAGCTGATACCCTGTCTGTATCAAGAGGCATCAATGTTGTCAATCCAGTGCAAGTTTAAATGTCTTTACAATGAGCTATTGTATATTATGTATATATTTGTGTATTATATTTTGATTATCGTACGTAGATGATACAGTGTTATTGAGCTTATAATGAACTTATAAGTGGCTGTTGTGTGTGTATATTATATTCATTATTATTTAAGAATTGAATGTTATTTTTGACGTTCATGCGATGTTAAATAGTTTTACACACTGCCTTTCATACATAAATGTGTAAAACGATTTTGTTGTTTATTATTGCACGAAATAAAATGTAAATTGTTACCAGTGATTACGTTGTTTTAGTTGTTTTATACATATTTGTTTTTAACTGCCTGTGATATAGGCTATTTTGATGACTAATTATTACTAATGGGAATTAATTTAACGTGATAGTACCTATTGGCCGTTTTGACTTTTTTCTTTGGCCGTTTTGACCATTTTCTTTGGCCGTTTTGACTTACAAATTCAGGGCCGTTTCATCATAGGGCCGTTTTGACCGCATACCTGTTTTCGATGCTTCTTTTAAGCAGGGCAGCCAGTCCACTGTTGCATTTTTCCAACCCTCTTTCATGTTTTGTTAACACCCCTTTATTTTGTTCCATCCCTCTTTATTTTCCCGCATCCTATTATGTTTTACAGCACCCAGCTAAAGTGTCTGAAAAAACATACGTTCGACAGCACAGAATTGTCCTTAGAGATATTGAGCTGAAATTTTATGTTTAGCTTTATCATGTACCGTTACAGATAAGTTTGACTTTCATGGCAATTTACCCATTTTTGACGGAATTATGGTACTTGAACTTAGGCAATGTGAAAATTGTTTTTTCAGTCTTCTTGTTTAGAAGGCCTTGAGATATTGAACTGAAATTTTGAATATAGCTTTATCATGTACTGTTACAGATGAAGTTTAAAGCACACAATCATGGATTTAGTGGGTCTTGTTTCTCTAAATATGGATTATAAATGGAAATTACATTCATTTGGAATACCAAACCTAGTTACTGTGTGATCCAAAACATTTTATTTGAACTACGATCGAGGGAATTCCATAACACGCTTAATTTTTTTAAAGTTAGAACTCTGCATGTTTATAAGTTAACAAATTACGGCAAAATAGATTCATAGTAATGTGGCTATATATATACGACAACCATATAATGTATTTTTTAATTTTATATAAGCGATCACCATGTATAGAGACTTAGCAAACGGAGGCCGGCTATACACATGGCAAATAATGAAAACATATATTATTAATTTCATAACGAAAATAATTGCGAATATGCTGAAATAAAATAATAAACATTCAGAACATGAATTCACCATTTATTACTATTATTACTATTATTATTATTATTATTACTATTATTATTATCAAATTATTTTGTCTGGTTCGCAAAGTGGTCATTCTGTTTAATGTATATAGTGTAAAAAAACAACAACAGTGTACTGATGCATGTTTTGTTGTCCAAAGGTTGGTTTTGATTAGTCAAATGAAAGGTCAGCTGGACATGAGCTCCAACAGGCTGCTGTTAGATCCATATGTAATAGTGGAGCTAATTTTAATTAGAATGAATTACTACTTAACCCAGTTGAATCCAGTTCTACGTGCAGGGACAAGTTCATCCTTTCGTTTGTGCATGTGTGCATGCACGTTAATCTTGCATTTGTACAGCCAAAACTCTCCTAGATAAAACACTGCACTCTCCACCCCAAAAAGGTATAGTTGGCTAATAATAATAATAATAATAATAATAATTGTGTATTATTATTATTATCATCTTTTTATTATTATTATTTATTTTGATAGTTATGTACGGGCAATGTCTATGGAAAACGTACACAAAAGGGTCTGCTAAATCCATGTACCCCTCCCCTCCCCTGTCCAGAAAACGCTCTATTCTTACAGTACTTAGTATGTATTCCTCCTGTTCCTGATAGTTCAGTGATATGGATGAATTAAATACTTATTTACCGCCTATATACATCTTTACTGTGAATATAGCCAGCCCTTGGTAGCAGAGTCTCTATGCACGGCCTTCGTATATATAGTCACATCGTATATATACATCGTCTAATTCAGCGTATTCTTTAAAAATGAAACATTTCCTATCCCAAGTTAGCTGACATGGCATATTTTGTATAATAATGAATTTTACAAGGTGGAAAATGAAGGTGTTCGTGATCCAGATGTTTAGAGTTTTTCGCGTACGACTAACAATAAATTGATCTGTATATGCAAATGCCTAGTCAGGATTGTCAACGTTTAAAATGTGTCTGTTGCTAAAATAAACTAATGTATAAGCTTATTAATATTCAGTACATGTTTTTATTATTCTTAATAACTTAATTTCATTTTTTTCTATTTACCCTACGTTGCATATAGGACAGTCATGCGTTCTTGTTACATGAGCTTGGTAAATTGTTTGGCAGTGTGGTTATTCGGGGAATGCCCATCACGTGACTCAAAATAATACGTCACACCTCTGCTCTTCAAATAGCCGTTATTTTTCTCAGAATTATGGACCGTACCCATAATTCAATTATTTTTATAAAATATCAATAATAAGTGTGATATGGTGGTTATGTAGATGGTCCAATAAAGTACTTTATGGTACAAATCAAATGTATATATTGTCATACAATTCCTTGTTAGGTCAACCATCTGTGACAGAGTGCGTTTAACTTTCATGGCAGTTTACCCATTTTGACAGAGAGAAAAGGAGATAAAACAAATATATATTCCAGACTTTTGTCTTGCAACACCTGAAAATATTGAGGTGGAAATTTTGATAAACATCATGTACTATTACTAAGCTAGGGTGGATCTAGGGGGGGTCCAAGGGGTCCGGACCCTCCCTCAAATTTGAGAAGTGCCCCTTTTATTTAGGATTTTAGGTTTTTTTACAAACAAATTTTTTTTAAATTATTATTATTATGCCAGCGTCCCTGTTGTAGCACTATTATATTATGGTCCATGTGAACCGTGTGTAATTTTTCAATAATGCCTGGTGCCCTTTTGGTCTTGGATCCACCCCACCCCCCCATCAGAAAAGCTGGACTCGCCCCAGCTAAGCACTGATTTGGTGATTCACCCACTATTCACAGATATTTGGCCCTTGAATTTAGGAGATAAAAAAAAATTGTTAGATAGGGGATGTGTATTGTTTTAGCAGTACTCTCAAAATGCTGACACATTTTAAGATTATCAGGTCTTGTATTAAGTTGGGAGGTTCACTTTCATGGCACATCATAATTTAAAGCATTTATTTTGTGGGAGGTGGGGGGATTATCAGTCAGTCTTATGCATGTATGTATATGATGCATGATTAACAATCCAGCATGCACATTATTATTTACATATTAAAGTTATAGACCATAGTTTGAACCAGTGAAAACAGACATCAAGTTTGGTTAATCTAAAAACCTGTAACATACATGTATCTGTAATTATTATTGTGTCGAAAAACTGATATATTCAAGTACATTTGTATCAACAACAAAAAAATTATTTAGTTATTTTGACTACATAAGCATAAGGATTCAGCATACATGTATTTAAATTTGTTTTAAAAAGTATGTTGGATACAATCCCAGGGTTGAAAATTAGCAGTTGCCTGTGGCAACCTTTATTGGCTAAGGGCAACTAAGACCATCGATTTTAGGGTCTGGTTAGTATATGGTACCTGTTGAAAAAAGAAAGACACTGAAACTGAATTGAATGTGACAAAACATCCCACGTTTGTGTTGGTGCGAACTATAGATCTGGTAGCAGAATACATAACACATGCTCTATATTTTGACAGCGCCAGACTTGGCTTCCATGGCTTTCTCAAAAATAGAGCTCAAAATGTATTGAAGACACTGCATGTATTTTTTAAATCTGGAAGTTGTCAGCTTATTGGAATGGACTGGATACACCATAATGATCTAGTAGAGCTACTATTTGACAACTGTTATTAAATACTATGGTAAAAAGGAATGAAATTTAATTAACTTACATTATTCTGGTATTACATTTAAAAAATGTAGTTTTAACACACTTACATGAGTGCATGCATGCATATACAAATAACAATTATTTTTGTCATTGCTACAAGGCTTATTCCAAAGGTCAGTTAACTGATTGTCATTGTCGGTATTGTTTTAGGTTCAAGCGATTTGCTAGAAATAAGAACTGATCTAAATTAAGTGACACCAAGACTTACATGATGACTTAACCATCCAAATATTACTATAATAAACAATAAGTACATTTTTTAAGCTTTGTCATATGATAACTAAATACATTATATATATATGTAAAAGGTTTTTGTTGTGGGTCTTTTTGTTTTAGATTTATTTTTCTTACGATATTTATTTTATTAGTAACCTTCTACTGTAGCATTTTCAATATTCATATTAAACGTACGCGTGTGGGTGCTTCGTCTATAAGATAGCCACTCCTGAGGAAATCCTTTACTGGAGATTTTATCCTCTTGCATTGCCACAAAGTTTATTTCATCCATCTTGCATTGCCATAAAGAGGAATGCCACCCCAGTTCTATCTTTACTCTCATTATACTGCATTATTTGTTTAACTTCAGAGGCAATGCAATTCAAGCTGCATTACTTGGCTGTTCTAGCATTTTGTCTTCACCCAAGTATTAAAAATTACATTTAATCTGTATAATTTAATGGTAATTTGTAAAGAAACATATTTATTTATACTGGATTTCTTTTTTCAATTTTTTCAATTTAATTTGGTATGCATGGGGTTAAAACTTAACAAAATGTTTTTATATGAATTTTAACTATTCATTATGAAGTTCCATGCCAATTCATCGGTTTTCCTATAAAGGAAACGGATTATACATGTGTATCTGTGAGCACATGGTTATTATTCAACAAAGAACATTTAATTTTGGCTGTGCAGTTAAATTTCAATGTGATAATTGGAGGGCTAGTTGAATTTGAGAAGGGCAAGTTAGATTTTATTCAACTGGCCCTGCTGGTGACCATGGTTTTCATGTTAATGTACAACCCTGTAATCCTAAAGATATGATCGCACAAAAAAAAAAATAGAAACATGGTTTGTTATGTACTTCAATACAATGTATTTTCAACACAATCCTAATTTTGTATACTACTCTTTTGTTTTGTCATTTTGACTTCCTAAACAAAACATTTAGCACCCCCACATTAGGTTAAAAAAAAAAAATCTTTGATATAATTCTAAAGAAATGCTTGTACATCAAAAATGATATCTGACTATCTAGAATGATATCACTTGTGAATAATGTCATCCTTGTTTTTGAATGATGTTTGGAACATGTAGTGTAGGTATTTTGTATGATGTTTTGTGCTGCTTACATGAAAGCAAACAGTAGGAATAATACAAAAAATTTTTTTTTAAACATTTAATAAATTAAACACATTGAAAAATTAGTTGTAACATCACAAACGTATTTTTCCAATTAAGACCTACATGTATTTATAGCCTTAATACTAGTACCATGAAATCATTTTACATATTTTTAAAAATGCACATACTTCTGAGAAGTAACGATTTTAGATACAGGTTCTAGTCAAGTTTTAGTGGGTATTACCCAGTTTCAACATTACAGACTTGTTTTGCTCAGTTGTAACTTCATCCAAATGTGTTTCAGGTGTAGATTAACCAAACTTAATTTAGAGTAATTTTCACAGACTGAAACTAGGGTCTGCGAATTTAAAGACATTACATTTACACCTCTTAGTTTTTAGTGTTAAATTTATAATAAACTCTTTAATACAATTAATTATCAATTTTTTTTTTAACAAAGTAAATAGGATTTTGGCTTTTAAAAATGATCTGCAGTGAATTAAAAACAAGGTCATAGTAATACTAAAATGGTATGTATTTAAATACAGGTGTGAATATCTCAAATAAAAGGTTTTTAGAGGTAAAATAACTTGATACCAGTTAATATCAAATTTATGTCCCTCGTAAAATAATTTTCATTTGTCGCTCGCTAAAGCATGTGCCATGTAAAATAATTTCCACTCTGCATGGACATAAATTATATAATAACTAGTAATTTGTTTATTATTGTCTATGCCTTACATAGTCAATTGAAAATAAATCATGTACATTGCAAAATAATAGATTTTTGGTTTCAATCTTTGTATTAAATATACATTGTATTTTTTAGTACGGTTGTAATTATTTGATTGGTTGTTGATTTCATTTGTCACACAAATACAAAATTATAAAAATGCATTCAAAAAGTGTTAGATTTACCAGCAATTGTCATGAAGAATTGTACATGTACTTGCAATGAATTGCATTTCAGGAAATGTGGTTTTCAAAATGTTCAGGAAGAGCATGCCTCGAAGTGCCCTTCCCCCCCAAATACTCGGGTGCTCAGTAAACTCAGTCTCGGGGCCCTATGCAAACTTTCTTGCACACACACACACCTCTGATTTTGTTGACTTTAGATCAACATTTTGCAGTGCTTTCCAATGATTGTGTTAATATTACTATAATTATTTGTCTTGCAGGATGTTGCCAATTCACAAGATGGTAACATGACAAATAATACTCCAATGTCTTCGGTGCTTCCAGATAAAGTCATAATACCAGATCAAGGTAAGAATGCACATGCCTTGCATTTAGATATTTTATGTTTGCCAACTTGGAGTATACAATTTGTACATGTAGTTTAATACAAAATATCAATATAACAAGCATGTAACTGTAGAAAACAACTGCAATAATTCTAGAATATGATGACCTACATGTAGCTGTTGCCCGAGGTAAGTGGGTTTTTTAATAATTATTCAGGTCACCAAATAATTACCTTTATTGTGCTTGATCCTAATGGTCATTGAATACAAGACAAAAATAAAATTCTAATACAACTAGCATATACACCTTTTTTACCATTGGTTAATGTTTGTGATAAATCAGACGATATATGGACACTGTCATAGGCAACCAGGATTTACAATGATGTCAAAATACCAAGAACACGTCCAGTACGTATGCTGTCACTTAATTAACCTCATGTGTGGTGTTTACATTTGTATATGAATTCTGCGTCTTCCATTATATTTCAAATGTCAATATAAATATTTTTCAAAAGAAATTACTACATGTAACTTCAGATGAAAATGATGTTATTGTTATTATTTTATTATTATTTCGTGCCATTGTAATTTTTGACACTTCATTAACAGTAATGAACACCCACCCACCCTAAGTACGGTCTGCATGCATGGTCACTCATTGTTCATGACATGTGTCTTTTCGCCTACTCTTCTAGTCTGTTTACACAAAATGGTGCAGCAAGCTCATCAGAAATAATTGTATCTAAGGTACATGTATACCATTTTTGTTTAGAACATACTTTTAAGGACAGTAAAATTGACAAAGAAGAGTTCAAGATGGAAATGATTTTAAATGCATGTAAACAACATTAACTGTTTTAAAATATTCAGAAGTTTAGAAAATTTTACTTACCCTTTTGTAAATGAAAATTAATTTATGTATTTATAAATATAATTAAGTGAAAATATGTTAGTAATAGTTATAAAATTGTAGACTTACCCCATCAACTGTTTTTTGTCCAAAATTAATGTAAGTGAAGTCCTCGAAATAATTGAACATGAGATTGAAACACCCCTTCACAAATGTAAATTCCAATCATTTTGCAACAGAAATTAATGGCAAATGGAATAAATATGTTTTAGTGTATCCTGTACAACAATAAATCATGTTCAAAATACAGACTAATAAGCGAAGTCCTTGAAATAACTGAACATGAGATTGAAACACCCCTTCACAAATGTAAATTCCAATCATTTTGCCACAGACATTAATGGCAAATGGAATAAATATGTTTTAGTGTATCCTGTACAACAATAAATCATGTTCAAAATACAGACTACAGTACTGATAAGTTTGTCATTTGCTTTTCTTCTAAGATCACAAAATGTTTTGATTTTGTGATAAATCCTTATAGTTAACAAATTAACTTTGTGATACTATCCCCTATATGAACACTACTATAATATTTTTAAAAAACCATCACCATTCACTTCACTCAGTTGTCATTTATGATATTCACATACATTTTCTTTAGTACCAAAAATAACTTGTCACAAATTAGGAACAATAATAATGGCTACTAACTTTGAATGTCAAAATATTTACCTAGTGTCTTTTTAATCTGTCATGAATGCAAACCATATAATAATAATAGGTCCTCCATACCACAAGCAAAACCCCACGTAATCTTAAAAGTTACCGATTGGTCAGTAGTAATTATCCATTCATGATCGTCCAATGAAATCTGAGCTTTCTTCCTTAGAACTTGGCATAGTTCATACTCAGTGGCATAACGGAGTCTTTATTTTGGGGGGGATTTGAAAAAGGCTAAACTTTTGACTTAGAAATATTTCTATCTTCTGTTGTGAATGTATGTTGACATACCTCAAACATAATTATATAACCAAATGTTTAATTAGCGATCTCGTAACTGCCAGGTAGCAAGAAACAGTATCATCCAGAAAACAGTGTAATGATGTTTGCTTATTTTAATCATAAGGTTATTATAGTAATTACAGCATTTATCAACATGCATGAAAGCAAATCCCAGGAACTTGTTATTCGAACTCGCGATCTGCAGTCATTCTTTTTTAACCAAAGTAATAAAAACTGACTAAAAAATGAACTGTTTTTCAAGTGGTGTGTCAATGCTCATTCAGGGTTGAAAGACAAATATCCCAAGTAATCAATATGAATATAGTTTACGCTTCACAGTCAGCTGAAAGTCATACTGCACATGTCACAATTAAACACAAGTAAATCTTGATCTAAATTTTAAAAGTCGTTTGCATCAGTGCATATGTGTACTTAACCTATTTCCTTTGTCTTTGTTAATGTCACTCGTGTGGTCGAGATCATGCATGCAGGTTGCAATGACAGGAAATTAACATACAGTATTTATACAAATTGCAATTAAATGTACACTGCACATAATTAGTTTACAATAATCATGATATATGTAAAATAAAATATTAAGTTTGTGAGATTGTTAGGGGATTTAGGGGATATTACAATTATAAATAGACTGAATATCAATTTTATTATCCTTTTATCAAAAAAAACCTAATGTAAATAAAAAGGTTGTAATAACTTGTGAAGTCAGCAGCCTAGGCTCATACCAGGGCATTCCCCCCCCC